>BQNB010004091.1:0-110036 GCA_026074375.1 Tanacetum coccineum | reverse complement strand
CGTCATCACATCATACCAGGGTATCCCAACCCAAATCAACCATCCATAATATCCCGCGCGCTTATAGTCTTCTGAACCTATCTCCTGCCAGCTGGAGCTACACAGTCAGCTAAATAGTGGGGTGCAGAAATTCACAGTGGAACTTCGCATAAATAAATCGTATAGTATTCGCATAGCATTCACATAGTGTTCACATGGCATTCATATAGTGTTCACATAGCATTCATACACGCAATCATAGGCACATAGCATTGTCCAAAAGAAATAAAAGGTTTTTGCACAGTATTAAAAGTAGTTGAAATAGGTTTTGAGTCATTTCCCCCTAACAGAAAAGAGTTTAAAAAGTAGGGCTACGAGAACTCACCTTTAAACAAAGTGATAAGTATCTGAGGATATGATCAAACAATTGCATGCAACGGCATCCAGAGACGACCTAATCCAGTTAATGTCCGATTTCGATGTATGTTTCTTAAATGTATGTTTAAGGTTGATGCATAGAAGTCAAAATGTGCGTTGTACGGTCACTTTTAAGGTTATTGGTTGCGTGATGGTTGGCGACTTAGACTCGATGAAAATATGTCAAAGTATGTATGTTAGATTGTATACACTTATACTATTCTATAGAAAGTAAACAAGTAAAAATATTGAGACTTAGATAATAGTTATTAATAAATATGTTTCGGTAATCTATCTGGTAGTCTTAAGTTACCTAGTTTAATTGTATTAGTTATGAAAAGTGACATGTTTTAGTTACGCTAAATCATTAATAGAGGTTTTATAATTTATAAAATTATAAAATATATTTTCGTCTTTTAGTCGGTTTATTAAAATAATAATATTTTATTCATTTCGTCCTTTTTTCAGATTTCTAAGAAATTATGTTTTTAGTAAAATATTCTAAGTATAATATTCTTATAAAATTTCGACATGACCCGTTCATTTATAAGACGTTTCCAAGGTTTTTAAATCTCATTTTCAAACACTTTCCCTTAAATAAATCAATTCCGACAAAACGACCAAAATCCACATTTCGTGTTATTTATCAAGACACATTTCCTTCAAATGACTATTTGACTATCCTAATATATATATAAGTATAAATCGTTACCAAGAGTCCGATTTTATCTTTCAAAATGTCTAGTTTTAGCTTATTGGGCCTTGAGGCCTATTAGTAGTCCAAAATATTGTTTATTAGTTTCAAAGCCCATTTTAGGCCCATTATCAAACCCATTAAGAAAATAAGTCCAACGAATAATCCACAAAAGAAGCCAAGACTCACAGACCAAGACTAAGCCATGGTTTGGGCCTAGCTTATTGGGTCGTGGCCTTTTAAGCCCATAATAAGCTATCCGTAGCTTATTATTAAGCCGTTAAGCTACGCGAGTTCTTAAATATCAAAATAAGCTATAACCAAAAGTCATGAAAATAAGTCGAACCACAATAAGCCGCGGCTTATTGGGCCTTATTGGGTCGTGGGTTTTATAAGCCCAAAAACCAAACATAGAGCTTATTATATAAGCAAATAAGTTATTAGTCATTTTAGTTCTCAAAATAAGCTATCATAATAAGTTAAAAATATGACAAGTATAGGTAATAACCAAAATCACTTTTCATTTGTTTCCTTGTTAAGCCGAAAGCAAATAAGCCATAAATAAGCTATGCTAGCTTTAAAAATAAGCAAATAAGCTATAAGTACTTTTAGTTACCAACATAAGCTATAACAATAAGCTACAAAAATATGGCGAAAGAGGTATATGACCAAAAGTACTCTCTTAGTTTTCCTTTTTCATGTCGTGAGCTAATAAGCTCTAAAATAAGCTATACAAAGCTTTTAAATAAGCTAGATAAGTATTAAGCTATATAGTATATAAATGTTATTCAACCATCACGTCCAAAATAATAAAATGGTCTTTCCTTGTGTCCCTTACCCCTAGTTCGAACCCAACGAACACCCCTTTATATTTATTTGCAAATTTTAAGCTTTCGATTTTTAGAAAATAAGTCGTACAACTAACATCTATGCATCATAAAGCATTCAAAAGTACAAAAATATTTGAGAAATAGATGACTTACAAAGAGGGTTTTGAAAATGAAATTAAAAACTAAATCGGCAACACAAACGTTGTTTTAATGATACCACGCCTATTAGAATCAACCAGGAAGCACTCAAACTCTCATGTTTCTTGATTAAAAATAAAAAGTTATGATGTTTGTGTGCGTGTGGAAATCGGACGAGCAAGAGGAGAGAAAAAGAGAAGCAAAAACTATGATGTGTGTGAAAAATGATTAGGAAGTATGTGTTTTGAAATCATATAAGACAAGGTTGGTACTAAGTTGGGACATATGTGCTAAAATTGTGCCTTCTTGCTCCCTTGTGGGGCTCGAACCGACTAGGCACTCTAGGAGGCATCCTAGGTGCGTTTTAGCTCTTGTCGGGTTATTAAATGGTCTAAACCCGTAATTTAAAATGTGACCCGAAGTTTTCTAGTATTTTCAACGAATGAAAAAATGTTTTTATTTAAACTTTAACTATTTACACTATAAGTTTTAGGGTTAAATTGTCTTAGATTTGATATGGACATTAATGGACGTGTCGGGAAGCGTTGCTTGAGATTTTAAGCGGTTTGCGGGAAAATCTCCCGAAGATTGATCAATTATAAATATAATCATCTATAATGAGATAATTAAAGAGAATATTAACACTAATGATTAAATAGATAATAAACTAATTATTGAAAATCCCGAAAATTGACCTGACAGGAATAGAAAATGATAAAAGTCAAAGGACTAAAATAGAACATTATGAACTAGAAAATCCGTAAGGGTTACAGGTACACTGCCCGTTAGTGTTGTTTTTAGGTAAAGTCGGTAAAATATAAATTGATAATTAAAATTACCTACGCACAACAACACATCAAATATCATTCTTGTGTTCAAGGGAAAAGAATCATGGTGGAGTACACGAGTCAGTTCTTGAAGTTACAAGGTAGTTAGGAATCTGAAGAACAAATTTTTTTTAGGTACATTAGCAGGTTGAATCAATATATCCACGAGGAGTTAAATTTGTTGTCAATTTGGACTGTTGGTCAAACTCAATATTTAGCTATATTGGTAGAGACGTCTATGTCCAAACGAGCTTTCAAGTTTGAGGAAACATTCGAAGATAATTCATATTTAAATTCTACCCAGGTAAACCAATCTAATCAAACTCAATTAACTATTTGAACTAATATATCTTCAAGTTTGACTTATATAGTTTTGGCTAGTGGTAGTGGCGTGATAAAACCAGTTATTTCTAAAAAGATGAATTTCGATCCGTATGACAAATGTATACCACCTAAGTGTTTTAGGTGTGGTTCACCGGGCCATAGGTCGAATGCATGTCCTAATAGGAAGTTAAATGCTTGTGTTGGGGAAAATCATGAAGGTAACACGGGAATTGATCCTAGTGAGGACTTTGAGCATATTGTGAATTTTCTCAAGTTGAAGGAGAAGTTGTGAACTTGATGGTGCAACGTACTTTGTGTGCAACGAAGTTTGAAGATTTTTCACAAAGGAACAAGATATTTGAAACTAAGTGTTTGATTGAAGACAATGTTTGTTCATTGCTCATTGATGGAGGAAGTTGTGAAAATCTAGTTTCCAAAGAGCTAGTGAAGGCTTTGAAGTTACCAACCGAACAACATCCTTATCCGTGTGAATTAGATTCGATAAAGAAATGTCCTGGGGTGGAGGTGAATGAGATTTTCAAAATTCCAATCGTTGTTGGAAGTTCTTATCGTGATGTGGTGGCTTGTGATGTCGTGGATTTAAGCGCTAGTCATGTTTTGCTAACCCAACTTTTTTCGCAATTCCTTAATTACCCGCTTAGTGAATTCGTTTCACAACACTTCAAATGTATATGTGTTCGTTGTATGTGTTTGTTTAGGTTCACTACAACAAAATGAATACTTCGGGTCGACTAAATCGACCCTAAAAAACAAAGAAAATCGACCCTAGGGTCTTAGGAGTCGACCAAAGTCGACCCAAATTGTCGTTCCAAAATATTACGACCCAAAAAATTATGGGTCGACACATACCATTGATACATTTGGTCGACCTTATTGGGGGCCAACCACTGTTTTAGTGGGACTCTTTGACTAACGATCCATTTTTGGGTCGACATACTTTTAAAGCTTTGGGTCCCGCCAATGTCGACCCTAGCGTTTCTATTTAATAAATCTTTGTAAATAAAAAAAAATATTAATATAATTATTTACCCAATATATAATACAACAAAAATTCACGTGGGTAATCCACATAATTTTGGGTCTACACATCCTCTTATGGGTTTTTTATTGGTCTGACAAAGTCGCCCAAAGTTTGTTTAATTAAATATGAAGTTTTTAATTATAATGCAGTTGATTAATTAAATTTTGGGTCGACATCTTCTTTAGTTTGGGTCGACTTTGACGTACCCAAAGGTTGTTAAATATAACACATTTATTTCCAGGAGCCACGTAGATATTCCAAAAAACTATACACTAGGGTCGACATTTCGACCCAAAGTCACGTCTTTAGGGTCGACATGTCGACCCTAATATGAACCTGCAATAGAAAAAAATATGGGCTGATCAAATTTAGACATTAAAACGAGTTTAGATATAAGCGAATTGAAGCTGCAGTTTTTCCAGATTTTTTTCGGAAATTTTTCCGGAAAAAAATCTACGTTTCATCAAATCCAGAATTCGCCAAATCCACCGTACGATACAATAACAAATCATTAAACGTTACAATACCACAAATCTACGATACGATAAAATAACTATATCAAGAAATCCACGATGACGATAACAAGTATAAAATTTCACAAGTGTTACAAATTCACGAACACACAAAACAAAGTCTAAAAGTAATAAGTCAAACAAATTCCATGATACAAACCTGACAAAGAACACACAAAACCCTAATCCGACCCACCTCATTACACCCCTTCCTCGACCACCGCGAAAGTCCCACCCCCACCCCCCACGATTGTTGCTGACGTCACACTTGTTGTTCTCCGCCCCCCCTCCAACGCATTTTGTCTTCCACCCGCCCTTATCTCAGCCGAATGCGACACCGCTAAAACTTTGTAACAACTAAAGCTAGATCCGCGAATCGTTATTATGGGGATTGTATTATGAAAGCGGGAAGATCGGTTGACTGTAAGAAGAAGAGGCTAGGTTTGGAGTTCAAAATGGATGATAACAATTGTAAAGTTATTATTGGTGACGGGACTGAAAGAATTTGTTGGCCGACATAGGAAAGTTGGAGTGGTTGGAGTGGGCGGTATAACTAGGTGAGCTTGTTATATCCAGTGGGAGGGCCGGTGTAATAAAAGAACGGTCCGGCATAGAAGGTTGGAGTGGTTGATTATAAGGAAGGAGGGTTGAGTAAGTAGCCCATTCAGGCTGATTGGGGCCATATTGGGCGTCAGCAAAAGCAGGTAGGCATAAATGGAACGAGAGCGGTTTGGTGCATAGTTAAAAAATACTCACCTATGGCTCCATACATAATCTCACTATTTTGTACGCCGCGTCACCTTCATGCAGCCAAATATGCCCCTTGTTGCGCCTCCAGCGATTTGCTTCCTAACACTCGGACCTCATTGATCTTTTTTGCCTCCATATCCGATCCACACCCACCCGACTAAAAACATTTGGTAAATGCCTGAGAGACCACTCCCGCGGGATATTGAACCCCACGCACACGGTTAACTTCCTGCCCTTATCCCAGACAAGTACAGGCTGATTTGGTACTTCGGAACGACTCATCCAGATATCTTGATCTGTCTTGGACGGGATGACGCCGGCTCTAACCTGATCTTGCATGCTCTTCATATCCAACTGTGAAAGAAAAAGAAAAAAAAGGTTAAAAACAAATAAAATAAGTTATTAAAGAATGTAACGAGTTAAATTACTTACGTATCTATTCCGGTTTTTTTCGGTCTTAAACTCCCCAGTCTCCGGCCTCGAGTGCGTCTTCCTCCAAGTCTCAATTAGGTCCTCGTAATGACCTTTCTATTTCTGTACAATATATCGAATTAAATTAATAACAACTATAAATAAAACAATATAAACACCTTAGAATATCACAAAAAAATATAAAGATCTTACATATACGTTTCCTAACGCCTTGCGCTGAATGATTTCTTCTTCCCTTGATGGGTTAAGAATCGTGTTCTTTTCGCTCGGTTGGCAGCAGTTGCTGAGACTTCTCGCCACCACGATCAGGATGGGGACCACCAGTCAACCAACTTATTCCACTCATACATCAGTTCTGTCCACCCCCACACTTTCTTCGCCGGCAGATGATTCTTGCCTCCTCGCCGAAACCGATATCTGTAAAATATCAGCCTCGATCCTTGCTTATTTTTTCGCCAAATGATCCCAGTATTCAATGCAGCCCAAGCTTTACCCTGTCCCCAACCGTAAAACATTATAGCCCATCACAACCACTTTATCCTGATGATTGTACAAGAATGGCGAGGTCGAAATAGCACTACATATATACATCAAACATATGCATTTAAATTAACAAACAAATTAAACATAACACGCATATCCACACGTCGATAAATAAGAAATAGAATAAAATAAACAATTAATACTCAAGAGTAGGGAAAATATGGCGCTTTATAACGCCTCTTGGAATTTTCCACTCGCAAGCAAAGGGAAGGTACCGACTATTTCCCCACTAACTATTCAACATGCTTGCATAAGTCGCCTGTAGGATGAACGTACCAAGAGTCGCGTAATCAAAGCCATCGTACAAAGGTCGTTGTCATTTGTCTAAACCCTCCTTAATGGAACGCATCCCCGGTCTCGATACGCAGGTTGGAACCTACAAAGATAAGTTATTGAGTCATGAAAATTCAAGTAAAAGAAATTAAAAATAATCAGTGTTATAAAATAATAAATAAACACAATTTCTTACTTTCGCACTGGGCCGGTACGGGCCGGTTGGGCCGTCTGGGTGGACTACCACCGGGCATCCCCACCGTGGATCATTGGAAATACGCACAAAGCCCATCGGTAAAATAACAAGTACAAGAACACACAGTTTTTTCGTGACAATTAAGTGCTAATACACAAATTCAATAATATATACACATTTTAACATATAAAAACAATTACTCTCAAATAAAAAATACACATTTAAACTAAAAAACAATTCCCATTCAAATGCAAATTACACATTGAAAACAATAGTAAAAAACAATTCATTCAAAGAAAAATTACACATTTAAGCATATAATAACTGTTTCATTTCAAACTACATCTTTAGAGATGCGTTGTCATCGTCATAAATCAACGCTAGATAAAACTTCTTCACATTAGTACTAGGTGTTACACTTTCATCATCATCAGACACTACAACATCATCATCCCATCAACGCATGTTGTAACATCATCATCTTCAGCTGCCTTCATTAGCATTAGCATTGTCATCATTACTGGTGATGGGCGTCCACTTCTGTCGATCTGAATTTATACTCAAATCCGTTATGCTCAAAATTAGTCAATTCAACCAGACAGTGTAACATTTGATGAACTGCTACCAAAAATAACATACTATGAATCGATACTCTGCCACGTCACGATATAAACATGATCGACGACCTCCAACCACGAGGTTGTCTAGCAAGTCTTCAGATGTAGAAGTACTTGTGTTACTTTGTCCTCAAGAATGTAATGGTTAGTTTGTGAAATTCCCTATCAGTCAAAATATTGTTGTATACCATGTTCAATGTAAGAACGATCTGTTGCGTGTCGTAAGGTTCTTAGGTTAATAGTTTCAAACCATTTTACAATCGAAACAAGACAACCTTAACTGTTGCCGAGAAATAAGAGAGCTCCAGAATTACTTCGAGTTGACCATAATACATCTCGCCATCAGCCCTAGTGTTGATACTCCGCGCATTGAGTGTATGAAATATAATCGCGTTCATGTACTCAAACTTCACACCGTTAACTATGCAATAGCGGGGTAATGTTACCTTACTAATAGGATCCACAAGTCAAAGCAGATAACCTCCTTCACTTGACAAGCCGGTCGTTCACTTTTTTTCATGAATCTATGAAAAGATGAAAACAGATTGATGAGCAAAAAACTCCAAGTTAATATATCTAATTTATTAACCTTGAGATTAAACACAAGCGGAAAATTCGTTTTTCACTTTATCAGGCCAATTTACTGCAAAAAGCTTCATAGATATTAGGATAATCATTCGAGAAAGAAGATTTATCAAAATAAAAAAAGGAAGAAACATACACACTGTAAGCCAAGAAAGATGTCTGCGTCGACTTCAGAACAGTTGTTAAGTACAAACCAAAACAACTGCTGCTAACATCTGTAGTTCCAGCCAAGTTGCTTTCATTCTACCCCGTCAGTTTTGTCATGCGACCCGGACGACCTGGAATGTTATTGGTTTCTTCATCAGGCAAAACCGTCGACAATTTTCTGCCAAGACGATTAAATCCGTCTCGACAACATCCTTAAGAGAACGCGAACAAAAAGTAATGCTATCTTCTGCAACCATAACCCCCGTAAAGAAGAACCTTCAGGTTTTGCTTTATTTCGTACATAATTTCTTAGCTTCTTCATGTATCTTTCAAATTGAAACATCACCTGTTAGCGAATATGGCCACCTAGAATAGCTCATCGGGTAAATGTATAGCCACGTGAATCATTATGTCAAAAAAGGCATGAGGAAAAATTTTGCTCTAACTAATCAAGATACGATCGATTGTTTTTAGCTTCTTGACATGTCCCTGCAGCATATCAAAATTCGAGCACAAAGACTAAAGAATAAGCAAAACTCGATTTATAGGAGCTGCAATGCTTTTTGGGCAATATTTTGTAACTCCATAAGGAAGTAACCGATTGACATCATTATATGACAGTCATGAATGACATACCTGTTTAAATTGTTATCATCAGCCGTCACTTTTTAGCTTGAAGTTGGATCCAAACCCAATCAGGTAGTCTAACTCTTTTGATGAATTTACAAAAACGATTCTTGACATGTGACCTGCCCTTCTAAGCACTGAGGTGAAGAGAAATTTTTGGAGATGAGCTTCTTCAACTTCCCGTTTTGGTTTATTAACTAACCACAAACTCCTTTCGAACTTTCAAAGTTCCAGTCCTTGCTTGCCTTTACCGTGTACTTGGTTTTTGTCGTTCTGTAAGCAGTATCAGTAAGCTCACAAGCTCGTTCTTTTCGATTGCATGACATCGAGATTGTGTTTTTTAGTTGATAGAAAGGCCAATACTCAAGGATCCAAAAGATAGAACGCTTACTCCAATTCAATTCAATTTCTCGATTAGGTTTAGGGTTCTTTTAGCACTATCTGGATGTTTCCCCGAACGAACGTTTTTAAGACTTTACTATTTTGTAACTGTATCTCCAATTCTGAAAACTTTCTCGGTTTATATTCGTGTCTTTTGAACCATAGTAATCCGTAAATTTATTCTTGTGGATGTTGTGTCATTACAAAATCTTCTATGAACCAAACATACGCGATTTGTTCTTTGACAGCCAACGATGGAGTGTCCACGTTACAAGTGGCATGCGTAGATAGCCTTTGTCCCACGATCCACCCAAGACAAACTACTTCGAGATGGGAAATCATTTGATGGTCCCATAAGAGCGCCTCTTTCATTTGGAAATGAGTACCCGTAGCAGCGTCTTTCGTCCAAAACTCCTTTCCCATAAATCTTGAAGTCCCTTTAATCCAAGGCTGCAAAGTAAACATCAATGTCCTTGCAGGTGATTTAGGGCGGGAATTAACATCGTCAACATTAAGGAGTTTCTTTCATACACATAATATCCACCGGTGGTGTGTGTATGTTTGTCAATATGGACCGGACCACATGCTGTAATTTGTGACTCCATCATGCCAAAAGTAATAAACAATCACAGCCAACCCTAATCTAAACCGGTAGTTTCTAGCGTCACAGAGAACTCAGGTATCATATGTTCAAAATATTCCGATGCTCTTAAGCCGTCACACGGTGATTCATCTTACTTTTTCCTATACTGTCCAGTAGCAAATGTCAGTCATCCACTTTGCTATGTGTTTTTGTGGTTAGAACATACGTTGTAAGTCTAGGTGTAAACGAAAGTAACGAACGATCTATTTTTCAACTAACATCCCCCACCCCCCCCGACCTTTGTCTTTCATTTGTATATCTACTCTCTTTATGCAGACTGGACTAGTCATCTTTAGTATTCCTCTATCCCCCAAATAAAAAACATCATTTAAAACAAGCATGGATCGATTCGTATCCAACCCGATCTTTTGTATGTCTTCTTGATTTCATAGTACGACGGATGGAAATTGTATCCATTGCTAGGGGACATGCCTTTTTGAGAAGAGCTAAATCTTGTTAACCCGCATCAGTTTATTTTATGTAAAGCTTGATGTTCAAATCTCTTTGTAAAATTCACATGTACTCATATCACAACCCGGTAATAAACTTTGGTGGAACTTAGAAAGTAACTCTTCAAACTCGTTATTAGGACCCCTTGTTTGGAATGGTTGAGGACAAACACAGGTGTTTGAGATGGGATTGGGAACATTATTTGCAAAATACTAGAAAAACGAATCCATGTCAACGTGTTCAGGTGAAGACGGTACTTTTGGAGGAAGCGGAAGAATCGTTCACCGTGATATTTCCAAGTGGTATAATGTGTCAAACCCGTACGAGATATGTTGTACCACAAGAAATTTCGAGGTAACACAATATCATCAACGTTTCAACAATCGACTAACACATGGGCAATGAGATCTATTGTGAGATTGGTGTGGCAACAATGGCTTACAATTCTTGATGAATGTCAAAAGACCATCTAAAAATTCTTCGAATTTAAACGATTGGAAATAGTGACCAACTCTTTCATTGTCATAACTAGCTTTGCAAAAAAAAACAAATATCAAATAAAGATTTTAATTTTTTATACCAAAAGTCATTAACAAATATGAAACTGTTCTGTTTTACCTAATGCAACTAAGAAGGCAAATCCTAACCCACTCTTGAATGTTTTCGTCACATATATGAATACTATAAAACCATTTAACTAATTTAAGAAAATTTCGGCACGCATTTCGCCTCAACTCCCCAAATCTGTGTTTAAAGCATATATCGTAAAGATTAAAAGGAGAAACACTGTCGAAATCACTCAAATTAGTAAACCAAATTATACGCATCATATCCTCAAAAGAGACCAAACATTCAAAAAGCAGTCCAAACAGGGACTTTCCGAAATAAATTTCTATAAATTAATTTCAGACGATTTTCTATAGTTGATTAACTCGGACGGGGATTTTCCCGAAATTAATTCATAAAATCCAAAAAATTCCTAAACACATATCAATCACTTTTCAACATATAATCATATAATAGGGTGTTATGTTTTCGGCTTATAACTGGGCTTATGACTAATAGATTTCGTGCTTAATATACATATGCACCATTTTCCGAAATCAAAAAACCAGAAAATTAATGCTATGAAAATATAAGCCTAAATCAAATATGCTCATACTCTCACCTTTAAGCCCGAAACCAAACATCATATTAAGCCGAAAACAAACAGCCCGCAATTAAGCCGAACAAACCTGTGACCGCTGTTGACTTTGGTTTGCCGCCTGCCGTCTGGTTGACTTTGTTGGCAAGCGCAGAATGCCGTGTGGTTAGCTGCTGCCTTGCTTGGTGGTTGCTCTGGAAGCCGCCGAGTGGTGGTGGTGGCTCTAACATACACATTATCAAATAATAAAACAAATTAACCTACTAATAATCAAAAAAAATAAACAATAACAAAATAAAACAAAACAAACCTCTATAACAATTAGGGTTTAAAACCAACCAAACAAGGGTTTAAGAATTATTAATTAAGGATTAAAGAAAAAGAATTAAACAAATAAAGAGGAGAGTGTGTTGGCTAGGTGGTGGTACCGTGTGCTCGTGTGCGAGTGTGGTGGCGGGTGGGTGGCTGTGGGGGTGGCTGTGGTGGTGGCTGTGGTGGTGGCTGTGGTGGCTGTGTTGGTGGATGAGGAAGAAATAAGTTTTTTTTTTCTAAGTATTTTGGTGTGAGTGAACCGGTGAGATCTATATTTTTGGTGTAGGGTCTGTCGACCCTAATCATTCCTATGTTTTGGTCGACTTTCATTTTAAGTGTTAGGGTCGACATTGTCGCCCTAATGTTTTTATTCTATAGGCGGTTATTTGACTTTTGGTGAAAATTGTGAGATGGCAAACTTTGGGGTCTCATTTGTGTTATTTTTAAGGGTCGACAATGTCTACCCTAAACCACGTAATATAACAGTAAAACCTCATATATTACAAATAATCAATACTTTAATATAAAATGATTTTTTATAAAATATATAATAACTTTTTTATAAAATATATAACTTTTTATAAAAAATATAAATTGGTTCGTTTCGGCCCCGGGTTCGACGGATCGCTCTTTCGTATAAAATTATTATATAAAATGATTTTTTATAAAAAATATAATTAACATTTTTATAAAAAATATAACTTTTTATAAAAAATATAAATTGGTTCGTTTCGCCGGGTCGGCCCGGTTCTCTTTCGATATAAATTATTAAATATAATGATTTTTTATATAAAATAATAATGAATAACTTTTTATAAAAAATAACATTTTTATAAAAAAAATAAATTGGTTCGTTTCGCCGGGTCGGTTCTCGGTTCCTCGTATTCGTAAATATTAATATATAAAATGAAATTTTATAAAATATATCATAACTATTTTTATAAAATATAAAACTTTGTAATAAAAAATAAAAATTGGGATCGTTTCGGCCCGGTCGGTCCTTCCTCGTTTCTTATAAAATTATTATATAAAATGATTTTTTATAAAATATAAATAACTTATTTATAAAATTATATAACTTTTTATAAAAAATAGAAATTGGTTCGTTACCGGCCCCCCCACCCCCCCCCCGGCCGGGTCGTCCGGTTCCTCGTTTTCGTAAATAATTAATATATAAAATGATTTTTTATAAAATATATAATACTTTTTTATAAAATATATAACTTTTTATAAAAAATAATAAATTGGGATCGTTATTCGGCCGGTTCGAATCCGGTCCTCGTTTCGTATATAATTATTAATAAAATGATTTTTTATAAAATAAATAATAATTTTATATAAAATATTATAACTTTCTATAAAAAATATAATTATTTTCTTTTCCGGCCGGGTCGGTCCGTTCCGCGATTCGTATATAAATTATTATATAAAATTGATTTTTTATAAAATTATAATAAACTTTTTATAAAATATATAACTTTTTATAAAAAATATAAATTGGATTCTTTCGTCCGTGGTCGTCCGGTATATTTAGGTTATAACGATAGACGTTCAACGACGAGTCGATTATATTAGGGTTATATCGTATAGTGACGTTCAACTGTATAGGCTCGAGATGGTTAGGGTTATACGTTAGAGGTTCACGGGACGAGTTTTTTTATCGAGATGTTAAGGGTTATACGATAGACGTTCAACGACGAGTCGATATGGTATGGGTTGTACATTAGAGCGTTCAACGAACGAGTTCGATATATTAAGGTTTATACGTTAGACGTTTCAACTGATTGAGGCGAGATGTTAGGGTATATACGTTAGAGGTTCAACGACTAGTCGAGACGTTAGGGTTATAGCCGTTAGACGTTCACGGACGAGTCGATTATGGAATGGTTGTACATTAGACCATTCAACGATGAGTCGAGATGTTAGGGTTAATACGTTAGACTTTCAAGCGGATGATCGATATGTTAGGGTTATACTTATAGGTTCAACGTAATGGTTAGGTTACACATTAAGAGATTCAACGTATGAGTTAGGGATAACACATAGAGGTTCAACGTATGAGTTAGGGATACAACATTAGAAGGTTCAACGTATGAGTCCACTGAAAGACATTATAGTACCAACGTATGATTCCAGGTTCAATATTAGAGGTTCGAACGTATTAGTTAGGATACACATTAGAGTTTCAACTATGATTAGGGTTAAACTTAGAGGTTCCAACAGTATGAGTTAGGTTTCAATATTTAGAGGTTCAACGTATGAGATTTAGGGTTACACATTAGAGGTTCAACGTATGAGTACACTGTTAGACATTAGATGTTCAACGACGAAGTCCAGGTTTCAATATTAGAGGTTCAACGTATTGAGTTTAGGTGTTCCATATTCTAGTTCAACGTATGAGTAAGGGTAACACATTAGAGGTCAACGTATGATTCACTGTTATACATTAGAGGATCCAACGTATTATTGCAGTTCAATTATTAGATGTACAACGTATGAGTCCAGGTTCAATATTAAGGTTCAACATAATGTTAGGGGTTAGCACATTAGAGGTATCAACGTACGAGTCAGGTTCATATTTAGAGGTTCGAACGGTGGATGAGTCAGGGTTCATATTAAGGTTCAACTATGAGTTAGGTTGACACATTAGAGGTTCAACGTAGGAGGGAGCACTAGTGATGGAAATGCCTCCCGAGACACACACACTTGATTTCAGCAGCAATACTTCACTTAAGAGCTCTATAATGACATATAAGTGGGAAAACTGTGGTTTGGGAATTAAAGGGGTTTTTTTGTTTTCATTAAGATAAATCAATTTAGCATTTGAAATGTAATTCAGATGCTTTAAAGTTTGAGTGTTTATCGATTTCTAATGTAATTTGATGTTATAATAATAAACGTTAATCGATTAGGAATCTTTCCGTGTATTTTGTGGTTTAACTACATTCAATTCAGTTAACTTTGAGATTAAATTATTCATATCAAACTAATATTAAGTTATTTTTAATTATTCATTTTTTAATATTAGTTTTAAATATAGTTATTTTTTTTTTTTTATTTTTAATTTATTTAATATTAATTAAATTATTTTTTATTCATTTTTAATATTAGTTTTAATTATTTTTAATATAAAAAGAGATTTATCATAAAAGTTTTATTGTTGGATTAAATGTTTTATATAAAAGAGTTTAGGGTCGACATTGTCGACCCAAAATTGCAAATTAATGTCGAGCCTAAACATCCTCCAAAATTTCCCATTTTTCAACAAATTTTAAAATCCCGCCATAAAAAGACTAAACAACACGCCAATACAACAAACAATTTAGGGTCGAACATTGTCGACCCAAAATTGTTATAATATTTAATAAATTGGTTTCACATTTATATATACATAATTAACACATTTAATACATAAAATATATATAAAGTTATATATAAAAATTTAGGGTCGACATTGTCGATCCCTAAATGTCGACACCAAACTTTTTTTATTTATTTATAAATTTGATTCACATTTAAATATACACATTTAAATACAGAATTTAATACACATTAAATAAAATAAAAAGTAATATATAAATTAAGGGTCCGACATGTCGACCAAATGTCGACCCAAACTTGTTTTGTTGACTTTACCAATTTCGTTGAAAATGGTGGGCCCTCTGTGTAATTTAGGGTCGACTATGTCGACCCTAATTTGTTTCCTCGACCCCAATACCTCATTATTGTTGTAGTGTTTTCTCGTCAGGCTTTCCCCCGCAACACAATATTAACATCATCATTCTCGCATGTGAAAAGATTCTCACACTCTCTTACCCATCAAACACTCTCTCTAAAACTATATAATTTTAACGAATCAATTCTGTACTCAAATTAAGGTTAAAGTTGTAAAAATTGAATCAAAATAAAATAAACCCACTAAAAATGTAAAAACTAAAAATTCATAAAAATATATAAAAATGGATGTTGAATTAAAGAGCACAAAATTTTAAAAAATATGATGAAATTAGATCATAAAAAAATAGATAGATAAAAAAATATTTTAATTTAAAAATAAAGATGATTTTTTAATTAATAAGTGACACGTGTCACCCTATGATGTGGTTCTCTAAAATTATATTGATGGTTAAGATTGCACATCATTATCTTAATTTTTAGCGAAGCAACGACTAGACTTGGATTATCAAGGTAAGAATGATAACCGGAAGCTTTAGATATTATTTATGAGAGATTGTTACACAAACTATTACAATGAGATAGTTGTTACATGAGAGAATTAGGAAGAAGTGTTTTCTCACACAAATCATTAGCTAAAAGAAAATGAAAGACAAGGACTAGTATTTATATATAAATATGAGGGAAGGCTTGTGTGTTCTTGGTGGTTGACTTATGTTTACTCCCAAATGGTTCATAACACTCCACCCCCTTGAAAATGATCATGTCCTTAAGATCATGAACCAAATGAACAAGTTGTTGAATATCCAACGTGCAACCGAGTGAGCAAGCTGATAAGTATGAAGTAAACGTCTCTACATGCCACAAAGCACTTTGCTCTTTTTCCTATGAGGCCATTTCCAAATATCAAAATTCAAATGTCCTAAATTAGCTTTTGTGTTAATCCTCACTAGTAGAAGAATCAAAAGGATCGTATCTGTTGTTGATTACTTTTGCTTTCACATAAACTCTTTGACAACCTTGCTTTATACAGTCCTCATATTGAGAAGATGTCTGTTACTGATTGAACACTTTTAGTTATTGGAATTGTATGGTCAAAAGTTTTAAGTGGTGACAGTTGTTGTGGAACTGCAATTCCATCCTCAAAAGAAGCAATCAATTTAGGTACCATTTCATGAGATTCCATTTTTGCAAGAGACCCTAAATTATGTCAGTATTTGGAGACCCCCACATCATCATTATTTCAGCTTGTTGGGTAGGATCCATTCTCTGTACTCGTTTCTTGCCTGGTAACCATTCATCTAGGCTCTTAGGAGTACCTCTAATTACCAACTTCTTGTTATTGTGAGCAAATTCCATCCTTAGTGCTTTGAAGTTACATTTAATATCGCCCAAAGTTGCTAACCATTGAATACCCAATACCATCTCACACCCTCCAAGTGGCCACAACAAAACATGTGTAACAAAGGTCATTTCCCCTTCATTTGCCATATAAAGCCTTTGCATTCAATTCACTCATCTCACAAGATAGTTTGTCCAACCATCCAATGTAAAATGTCACAGACTTATAGGTATATTTTAAATTACAGCCCATCCTTTTAGCTCATTTACGTCCTAAAAATTATGAGTGGAGCCTTGAAATCAACCAAAATATGCAGCTATACTGTTAGCTACAATTTCGACAACTAGGGATGGCAACGAGGCGGGTTTTAGTGTACCCGTACCCATATCCATTTATAATATCTACATCCGTACCCGCCCCATTACCCGTTGGGTACCCAATTATTATCCATTGGTTTTTCGGGTTTTTTCGCGGGTTCGGGCATCCCCAATTGAATATTTATAAAAAAATTACGGGTATCAAGATTAAGTCACACTAAAACCCACCGACAAAATAAAGCAAAACACCCTAATATATTCAAAATTTTAAAAGTTAAAGAAAACAAATACCGTATCAAACGATTTAACGCTTTCGAATAATTTATGTACAACATCCAAATGTGTTAGATAATAAAGATACTTATATAAAAAATACAATGGAAGAAATTATATATAATATATATGTATTATAGTTAATTATAATAGCAATAAAGCGGGTACGAATTCGGGTAAACGGGTATGGGTACGGGTAATCGGGGAGAGTATTACTAGAATTCGTCATCGAACCCGTACCCGGCTAATTAATATATTACACATTCGGCGACTAATACACTGTCGTTTTGACAGTGGGCCCGGTGCTACAGTAACGGGCTCCCGTTTTTGGGCCAGCCTTTTTTTTTTTATAATTTGTATGCACAAAGTAGGAATGGAAAAAAAAATATTACAAAAGTTTTGATTTATTCAGATAAAAAAAATACCCGCGGAAACATCTTCGATACTGATAACTTAAAATAATCGATATGGTCACAAACGAACAACCCATTATATTAAAAAAAACCAATATAACAAAAAAAAAAAACACTTTAAACATGAGGCCCAACACATAAGCCATATAAAAAAAATTATTACTAATATACACATTTGTCGACAAACTAGCCTAAAATTCGCATAAAATGTGGCCCAAAATCTGGCCCAAAGTAAAAAAAAATACAAAACGGTCCCTCAACTTTTAACTATTTACGATTTCTTACACAAAATTCCCTAAAAAATTAACAAAAAAAAACACGTCCAATTTTTTTATTGTTCACAACTTTTTTACATTCATCGGCCAAAAAAAAGATATCGAACCGTCCCAAAAAAAGAAAATATTCGGGAAAAAATTAACCCGTCCCAACGCAAAAAAAAATTCCCGAATCGTACAAAAAAGGAAATATCCGGGAAAAAATTAGCCAAAAAAAAAAACCAAAAAATAGCCTAAAATCTGGCCCAAAGTAAAAAATAAATAAATAGAAAATTGACCCTCACCTTTTAACTATTTACGATTTTCTTACACAAAAATTTACAAAACCGTCCCAAAAAAAGAAAATATTCAGGAAAAAATTAGCCCGTCCCAACGCAAATTTTTTTTCGCCGAATCATACAAAAAAAGAAAATATTAAAAATTAGCCCCGCCATAACGCATCGCCCAAAAAAAACCCCCCGAAACATAAAAAAAAATTATTCGGGAAAAAATTAGCTCCGCCGCAACGCGCGGGTTCTTTTGCTTGTTTTTTTATCAATGCCCAAACCCACATCCAAACCTGCCAACCTGCCCCCGAACCCGACCCAACCGGTTCGGGTATCGGTTTTCCCTGTCGGTTTCGGATGCTTTTGCCATCCCTACCGACAACTCTCATGGTCTGAAAAGAACTTGCACCGTTAAGAGCATTCAATGAAATTTGTGGCAATTCTTCATTTTCCAACTCATCTAATTCCTCTTGTGCATCTTCAAATTTCTCCTCCAATTCTTTCATAGGCAATACCACAAGAGAAAACAATTTCCCTTCACATTTGTGACCAGGAACAAATTTCTTATCACAATAAAAACCCATATTTTTGGCTCGCTTTTCCTCATACTCCTTCTGAGTTAACTGTTTTCTAACTGGTGTTTTTAGTGCAGTAGTTGGATTAGGGTTTGAAATGTTATTTGCATATGGAAAAGGTAGCAATGGCGGTTTATTACTACTGCCACTGTCACTACTCATTCCAAATCTACCCACATGATGACTCCCTAATGGCTTGTTCTTCTTCTTAATAACTTCCAAGGTTGCTTCTTGCAATGTGGTCAAACAATACACATCAGAGAGTTTTTTTTGCTTAAACATTCGCACACTCATTTCTAGTTCAGTAGGCAAACCCCCCAAATACAAGCTAAGAGCATGAACTTCACTCACATCTGCTCTACATAGTAGTGTGTCAAACAAGTCTTGGTATTCTTTAGCACTCTTATCATACGTAGCATTTTTCAACTCAGCCATCGGATCTTCAAAAACTGAACGAGATCTTTGAATGATTGCCTCTTTATACACATCCCAAACCACATTTTCACCCATAGTCTTTATACATTGTCTTTGCCATAGTAATGCTTTATCGAAAAGGTGAACTGAGACAATCCGTACCTTTTCCTCTGGTGGTGTATTGTCAATCAAGAAAAACTGTTCACACCTGAATACCCACCCTCTAACATCATCTCCATGAAATTTTGGAAATTCCACTTTAGCCAGTCTGCCAAACTGATTTGCTTGCCTTCCAGTGCCATGATTTACCACTTGAGTTGTTTGAATACTTAAAGCTGTGATTGTACTATTCATTGCTGCTAAAGTTTGTCTGATCTCAGTCATTGCATCATCCACATACTGTTTATTAACAAGCTCCTCACCATTGTTACTACCCGAAGTTTGTCTTGTTGAAGGTGCCATTATATGCTATGTGAATTATTTGTGTTTACAAAAATATTTCCGAAACTATAAAATATCCGAAACCAATCGTAGTCCTGAATCTACACTTCCGTAAGCACCAAAACTATTTCCAACTCTATATTTCTGAAACTTTTGAAAATTTACTTCCGAAAATTATTCTAAAAAGGAATTCCGAAAGTTAGAATCTGTTACAAAAGTATACAATTAATTCCGAAAGTACTGTAATTTCCGAAACTACTTTCGTAACTTTCAAATTGTATTCAAAAATTAAAATTTCGAAACGTCAAAACAATCCGAAAGTACAAGGGTGAATCGGTACTTTTCTAAAACTTCTTATCTTGTTAACACAAGTAGATACGAAACCTATCTTCACTCTTTAAAACCATATACGAAACCTATCAACAAGCAGATACGAAACCAGATACCAAAACGAGATACCATATATGAAACGACTAAACTTGGATTATCAAGGTAAGAATGATAACTGAAAGCTTTAGATGTTATTTAGAGTAAACTGCAAAAATCATCTCTGGTGTCTAGTTTATGGCATTAATCATCCCTTTTTTTTGAACGGCAAAATTTTATAAACTAGCAAGGAGCTAGAAAAGAAATTACAAAGATATTAAATGCGGGTTTTTAAGCCAATCATCCCTAGAGAACTTCCTACTACACCTACTATTACACCAAAGAAAGGAGGAAGAGACAATATTCTCAAAAAGGATCGATCTAGACGGCTTATTAACATCAAAAGTAGAACGATTCCGAAATCCCCAAATAAACCACCAAGCAACGTAGAAGACTCCTTCCAAAAAACCTTTAACTGAACCCGGAAGACGAATAGAAGAGAACCACTCGTCCCATTCTGAGAACGAACGCCAAAGCTGGAAATCGATCTCCCACCAACGGCAAACACGATGCAAAACCTCCTGAGATAGAGAACATCGAAATAACAAATGATGGACATCCTCTTCATCCGAAAAACAAACCGGGCAAGAAGTGGACTCCAAAATAACACCTTTTTGGACCAGATTGTATCTAGTAGGCAAACACCCCCGACGAGCTCGCCACATAAAAACATTAATCTTAATAGGAATTAACTTAACCCACCTAGTCGGCTCAGAATGAGAGGGAAGCACCAAATCATCCCTAGCCGATACTATTGGCACTAATCATCCCTGTGTGGTGAAACGTTTGGCACTAATCATCCCTGGAGGGGTGATTTTTGCAAAACTTTTTGTTAAACTTTTTGCAAAATTCATCCCCAATAAGAATGATTTTTACCGAACATTTGACTCTCAAGGATGATTTTTGCAAATAGTTTTTGACAGGGATGATTAGTGCCACGTTTGACAAACCACAAGGATGATTTTTGCATATTTATGATAGATTGTTACACAAACTATTACAATGAGATATTTGTTACAAGAGAGAATTAGGAAGAAGTGTTTTCACACACAAATAGTTAGCTAAAAGAAAATGAAAGACAAAGACTAGTATTTATATGTGAATAGGAGGGAAGGCTTGTGTGTTCTTGGTGGTTGACTTATGTTGACTCCCAAATGACTCCTAACATAGTGGTGGACTCAAATCTCGGATTTATCGGTAAAAAAATCAGACACCGAAATCACCAAAAACTAATGTTTTAAAACCCGGGTTGAACCGGGCCGGATGTGATCGGGTTTTTGCTTGTTTGAGAACCGGATTGAACCAATGGTTTTTTGTTGACCCGGGTTGACGCGGTTTGATAAATTCGGCCGGGTCCCGACTTCTTTATTAAATCTAACAAAAACTTTTTTCCCATCATTTTTTAAAATTTAATTGACAATATAAAGTGGTGATGACTAATGATAGTTAAAACTAACTTAAAACAACAACTAATATTATCTTATTATAGTCTATTACAATTTTGAATCATAAGTTAATTGTTTTTGCAAATCTTTGCTATAATTTTGTAAATATATAACCTAACAATTAAAGCTCATAAGTAAAAACTCAATATATTTCATCGATTCAATTGAACATATGAAAAATAAAATGATCATGCAACACTAAATATTAAATATATGAAAAAAATTACATATGTATAGAACCGGTTTGACCCGGCGGATTCAACCGGTTGAGCCGGTGACCCGATGAACCGGCTACTAAACCGGGTCAATTAAGAAACCGGATTTTAAAACATTGCCAAAAACTATACATAGTTATAGTATTAATTTTCTTAATTTACCTCTAAGTAATAGTTAAATTCAAGTCTTCTAACTCGATTGACATGTTACATGCATCAAAATTAAAATTGACATTCTACTAACTATAATGTGTATTAGTTGTAGATTGAACTATATTCTTTAATCTGTAACAATGATCAAAAAAAAATACCAACGGGCATTTGGTCCAATGGTATGGAGGTTTTACCCTCCTAAGCAAGGTCTCATGTTCGAGTTTTGTCTAGGGCGATAGGGGTTTCCTCCCGCGTGTGTAAAGGGAAGGGTGCCATTGCCTTCTGGGCTGGACCCAACCTGGTTGTGTGGGCTCGCTACGCCTTCTGGGCTAGGGGCCATGTAGCCACAAATTGCCGTTCCAAAAAAAAAACAATGATCAAAAATGTAACTTTAAAGTCTGCAAATACTTTGATTTGTTTTTGCGACTTAATTCTCAAGTCTAACTTTTGTATTATTCTGATTATTGTCTTTATCTATCCTTTATTCTTAAACTTGTCATTTATGTCATTCTTGTTCATATATATACACAAAATTAACAAGTATATACCACACACAAAAACTCATCAAACACACAAAAATATTCATCAACCAAAAGGCAACATACAAGTCAGAAACAAATGGACACCCTCTTGCTAGTTTCCTCAATAACATTGCCCATAATCAGTATATTCATTATACATCATTTCATGACCCAAAAATCAACCAACATTCCTGGCAAATATGGTTGGCCACTAATCGGCGAAAGCATTGATTATTTCAAGAAGCTTCGAAGTGGAACCAACGAGAAATTCGTTATGCAGAGAAAAAAGCTATTTGGTGACGTTTTTAAAACATCGATCCTTGGTGAGAAAATGGCGTTTCTACACCCCCCCCCCCCCCCCCCCCCCCCCCCCCCCCCCCCCCCCCCCCCCCCCACCCCCCCCCCCGTGAAGAAAATGGCTTTTTTGTGCGGTCCTGAAGGGAATAAGTTCTTGTTTTCTAATGAAAATAAACTTGTTGAAGTATGGTGGCCTAGTTCTGTTGAAAGTATTATTAAGAAGTCGAATAATAAGTCTGTTACTGCTGAATCTGCTAAGGTTAGACAGTTGTTGCCGCCTTTTTTGAGAGCTCATGCTGTTAAGAATTATATATCGGATATGGATTCTGAGTTGAGACAACATTTGGAGGATTATTGGACTGGGCGTGATGAGGTTAGCGTTTTCAGTTACGTTTAAATGTTTCTTGTGACTAAAATAGCTTTGTTTTATGAACAATTTATCGACTACATATATAGCAATAGTACTAATACGGTTGACACATATTGTTGTAGGTTGAAGTTTGCCCATTCGTTGCAAAGTACACATTTGCACTAGCCGTAAAATTACTATTGGGCGTGCGTGATGGGACAGAATTAGAGAAGCTTGCGGTTCCTTTTGTGGAGGCAGCAGGTGGAATCATAGCAGTTCCAATCAACATTCCGGGGACAAGGTTTAACCGTGGAGTTAAGGCATCAAATAAGATCAGGGAAGTCATTAATGGGATAATAGCACAAAGGAGAAAAGACCTTGCTGATGGAACCGCTACTCCTACTCAAGATTTGCTTTCTCATATGATTGCGGAAGTTGATAAACGGAATCAGGAGTCTGATGGTGCTCCCACTACAGATGGTGACATGTCAAGTGACTTACTTGGGTTGCTTATTGGTGGTTATGACACGATTAACACAACGGTCGTGTTCATAATGATGATGCTTGTGGATCACCCTGATGTGTACCAAAAAGTCCTAAAAGGTAAAACCAAACATCAATTTACATCTTGGTATCATTTGATTATTACTGGACTCGTAACACAATCTCTAAAATACACTTTTGGTTTATCATATAAATATAGAGCAAATGGAGATAGCCGAGGGGAAATCGCAAGGTGAACTACTAACATGGGATGACCTGCGTAAAATGAAATACTCATGGAACGTCGCTTGTGAAGTACTAAGGATGCGTCCACCAACTGTTGGTGCTTTTCGTGTTGCCAAAACCACTTTCACATATGCCGGCTTCACAATTCCTATAGGATGGAAGGTAAACAATATCTTTAACACTCTCATTCAGCTCGATAATGATTAACACTAACATGTATGTTTATTTGTTTACACGTATAGCTACATTACATCCCACATTACACTCAGCGAAACGCAGAATACTTCCCAAATCCTGAGAAGTTCGACCCATCAAGATTCGAAGGAGCAGGACCTGCTCCTTACACGTTTGTACCATTTGGGGGCGGTGCACGAATGTGCCCAGGAAACGAGTACGCACGTGCAGAAATACTTGTGTTTATGTACAACATAATAACTAGATACAACTGGGAAAGGCTCATTCCAGATGAGAAAGTGGTAATCGATCCACTTCCAAGGCCAGTTCATGGGCTTCCAATCAAGCTCATTCCTCACAAGACAAAAGTTTGAGTTTTTATGCGATATTTGCACCACGATAAGAATAATGTAATCTGAATTTATTTGGTATTAAGATAGCAAATGTGAAATAAGAGGGAAATAAAAATTGGTTTTGACAACTTGTTTGTTTATGCCGTGTTTGACCTCCAATCAACATAGTCTAATCATCCAATAAGTACGGAAACATTCAATGGATATGAACATAAATTAACCTTAGAAAAGTATTAAATAGTGTTACGAGCCTACAATTGTTCAGTCTCACAAGTTTATACAACATCTTCTGACCAAAAGGAAACGCATATCGAAACTTCTCCCAGAATTCTACCTAAGAATCTTCATCTGAAGATAAGCTATGTATAAGATCTAGACTAGTAGAGTTATATCTAACAGTTGGCCAATAGTACTACATGGATATCATGTGTGTGCACTTGTGGTTACCACACGAAATGCTGGAGATATATGCAGACGAACCAAAAGATGAGAGATGCAATTAACCTGAAAGTAACATCTGCATTAATATCATCAATATGTTAATGAAAATAAAACCCTTTACTTACTAGCACACAGGCATACGAGTAGATGCGTAGGAGTGGCAATAGGGTGGGTCGGACAGGTTGCGTAGAGGGTCAAAACAGGTTTGGGTATATTTTTAGTACGGGACTGTTGGTCGGGGTTGGGCCAACCCACAAAGCCTTTCCTATATTCTTTTTTGGAATTTCATGAATAATTAATGTCTGGTATTTATATGCTTGCAGAAGTATATAATAACAAAATAATCTGAACTTTCTTTAATTAATAATTTGGCTTTTAACACCCAAAAGCGGTGCACATGTCAGGGTTTCCCGCCGATATAAACAACAACAACAACATACCCAATCCCGCCGGAGCGGGATACGGGGGAGGTGGAATGTAGACAGATTACCGCTACCTCAGCCAAAAGTAGGGATACTGTTCCAAGGAGACCTCTCGCAAGTGTACGTGTGCAAGTGGTGTGCGTATCGGGTTTGGTCCCTTGACCAACTTTTTCGTTAGTTGACCGTTAACTTAATGGGCATGTATTTTACATTAAAACCTATATACTCCTTTATTATTCCATCTTCTTTTACCTATTCAACACTAACAAAAAACATATACACACACTCACACAATTCAATCTATCGTCTTCCACTTTCCCAGATCTCAACTCTTTCACATCTCCATCTCCCCAAATCTCAACTCTCTCACTTTCTTTTATGTTTTATCAAGAAACCAACACCATGAAGGGTTAATATATACGGAGGTTACTAAAGTTTATAAAAATGTTCGCCTAAGCAACTAGAGTTTCATTTTGTTCACTGGGGTTACTAAACTTATAAGAAGAATACCTCACTATAATTTCAGTGTTATTCGAGTAACCTGAATACATATTTTTCGATAAGGTTATGTTAACTGATGTCGCGTTTTTACATGGTTAAGTGAGTTTAAGTTATATTTTTCTAAACTTTAGTAACTATCAAAGTCATGTTTCATACTGTGTAGTAACCCAGTGAAACAAAATTGAACTTTTAGTTACTCAGCGCGAACATTTTTGTAAAATTTTAGTAACCTTCGTATTATATTAACCCCACCATGAATAATCACTCGCTTTTATTTATGTTTACGAGCCCAAGAACCATTCCAACAAACACCAATGACACCTAAACCACCCCACCGCCATCCGCGCCACCTTCCCACCTCACAGCTACCTTAGCCACACTCATCACCCGACACCACCATCCACCAGATCTGCATCACGAAAGAAAGTGTAAGAAATAAAGAGGGTTTTTTGAATGATTATGAGTCATAGTTCTTTGGGGGTAAGATGACCAATGGGTGTTTTTAAAGATTTTGAAGATTTTAAGTAATGTTGGATCTGAATTTTTGTGAAGAAGAAAGGAGATGGAGCTCTTTAGATTGGGCCTCTAACTTTGAATTTCATAGAATAGTGTTTGTTGTTGTAGACTGGCTTTTAGAATTTCTTTTGTAAGGAATTGAGTATTTGTAGGTTTGTTTGTTTTTGTTTTACTGAACTTTGGTATTTGAATACTATTAGCATGATGCCGGAATATTAGTGTGGAAGCCGGAATTTTTTATAATGTGGCCAGACTAAACTGGTTCGATAACATTTACATTAATATGGAGGTTTGAAATTTGTTTTTGTGAGAAATATGAATCATAACAAAGACAATGAATATTTTTTTATAAAAAAAAGTTAATTGCATAAATTGTATTTATTATTATTATTATAATTAATAAATATTATTATTATTATTATTATTTATTATTATTCATTATTATTTTTTATTGTCATTTATTAATTTTAATTATTATTTATTATTATTATTTTAATTATTATTATTATTATTATTATTATATTAATAAAAATAAATAATAGTAATAGTTTGAGGGTAATTTTGTCATTTCACGTCTTCAAACTTGCATTTAACAGTCAAACTAACAAAAAAGTTGGTCAAGGGACCAAACCCGATACGGGTCAAAACCATTGGGAGAGGATCCGAGAAAAAAAATGTTTAGGGACCATTTTCGTTAAACCCGGTTGACCCCAGGGACCATTTATGAAATTAACTCTAAAGAGAAAGGACGAAAAGTAAGCAACAAGCATACAAAGCTATAGACCAAAAACCAACATAAGATCTAAAGAAAATACACGCAAAAGGACATAAAAGCATATACCGCATGAGAACCAGCATGAAGGATAAAAAAGCACAAAAGAGACAAAAGGGGACATAAGCATAAGTATAAAAGCATACAAGCAGAGACATAATGGGCAAGGGCACATTAACGTAAAAGAGAAGGCTAAAAGCCAAATGAACAAGAACTAAGGGATGAACGCGAACATCTAGGTAAATGGCAAGCTATGGAGGATCTATAGTTCTTGGGCAATGCTATATGAAATTAAGGGGGCTACTAAACTCCTAAAAAGCCTAAAGGGAACTATCTATAAAACTCTAAACCTGGAAACAGCGCAGAATGAGCAAAGTCTTACTAAGAGAAGCTCTATGAGGCTAAACGCTACTAAGTATACTCTACCTCAAACCGCAACAACACCTAGCTCTGTCCTAACTCATCCTTCTGATCTATTTCATTCTCTCACACGTTCCTATCAGAACAAGAGAAGCTCATTCATTTTCCCGCTCAAGTCTATCCTCCAACCTAAGTTTAGGTCTTCCCCTCCTCCAAACCATCTCAACCGTCATTCCCTCATCTTGTGGATAATAGTTTCCCTCATCTTGTGGATAATAGTTTCGACTTCAAAATCTGCTTTATAAACTCCATTCGGAATCATGCCAAACATAGTTTTACCACAAGTCCACCTTAGCATCCTCAACTCCGCCACTTTGACTGTGTTTGCTTGAGCTTCCGTGATCAGCCAGCACTCTCACCCGTACAACATAGTTGGTCTAATTACAGCCCAAATCACATCTTAGGTAATTTGTCTTTTCTCGGCTTACGCGTAGGCCGTTACCTTCAAGTACCTCCCTCCGTGTCTATTGTCTAACCCTTCCGCCGATTCTGCAAGCCACACAATATCGTCTATGAATATCATGCACCAAGGGATGCTCTCTTGTATCCCTCGTGATAACTCATCCGGTATAAATGTGAAGAGGTATGGACTAATAGCTAATCTGGGGTGAAGTTCTACTTCCACAATTGTGGTCCGTACATGGGTCTTCAACCCCTTATGCATATCTCTGATAACTCTTAAGTATCTCCTTGGAGTTCCTTTATCTATTAAAGTTCTCCAAATCAACTCACGTGAAACACTATCATGGGCCTTTTCTAGGTCTAGGAAAGCCATATGCAATTCTTTGTCTTTCTCTATACTTCTCCATGAGGCTTCTGAGAAGGTGTATTGCATGAAACCGAATTGGTTCTCCGACACCCTTGTCTCCCTTCTCAACCTTCTCTCAATCACCCCCTCCCAAAGCTTCATGGTGTAGCTAAGAAGCTTAATGCCCCTATAGTTGCTAAACACTTGCACGTCACCCTTGTTCTTATAGATGGGGATGACTTCTTATATTAAGGTGCTTTAAAATGTTTCAGCAATTTAAATACATTTAATATTATCTTCCAAGTTTCAACCCGTTTGACCACCTTCCTTTTATTTAAAACTTTTAGCTCGACCTATTTGGCCCACACAAGATATAGCATTACATAAATCGACCCTACTACTTTCTGCATAACAGATCGATATGCCACCTCTACCTATCATAGGGTTAATACACAAAAATGTTACTAGGAAATCTATAAAGAGAAAGGACGAAAAGTAAGCAACAAGCATACACAGCTATTGACAGAAAACCAAAATAAGACCTAAAGAGAATACACGCAAAAGGACATAAGCATATGCCGCATGAGAAACAGCATGAAGGATAAGAAAGCGCAAAAGAGACAAAAGGGAACATAAGCATAAATATAAAAGCATGCAAGCAAAGACGCATAACGGGCAAGGGCACATAACGCAAAGAGAAGGGCCTAAAAGCCAAAAATAACCAAGACGCTAGGAAGCAACGAAGATCTAGGAAAAGGCAACGCCATGGGGATCTATACTTACGAGCAAAGTGAAAAGAATAAGGGGGCTACTAAACTCCTAAAAAGCCTAAAGGGTAGAACTCTAAACCTGAAAATGAAAGAGGGAAAGCAACTAAGAGACGCTTATAAGGCTAAACGCAAAAACTACCTCAAAACTGCAAACAACCTAGCTCGTCTAACCTCCTATTCTAATTCTATCTCTTCATCCTATCAGAGGTCGTGTCCTCGAACAAGAGAAGCTCCTTCATGTCCTGCTCAAGTCTATCCTCCCACCTAAGATTAGGTCTACCCCTTCTCCTCAAGTCGTCGACTATCAAAGCTTCGACTCTCCTTACAAGCGTTGTTTGTGGTCTCTTCGTGACATGTCCAATCCATCTCAATAGTTTCGACTTCAAGTTATGCTTTAAAAACTCTGTTTGGAATCATGTCTATCATGGTTTTACCACAAGTTCACCTTAGCATCCTCAACTCCGCCACTTTGACCCTGATTGCTTGAGCTTTCGTGATCGGTCAGCACTCTAACCCGTACAACATAGCGAAATCACATCTTAGGTATTTCATCTTTTCTCGGCTTACGAGTAGGCCATTGCCTTCTAGTGCCTCGCTTTGGTGCTCAAGTTTGTTGTCCAACCCTTCTGCACATGCACCAAGGGATGCTCTCTTGTATCCCTCGTGATAGCTCATCCAGTATCAATGCGGAGAGGTATGGGCTAATAGCTATCCTTAGTGAAGTCCTACTTCCATAATTGTGGTCCATACACGGGTCTTCGCCCCCTCGTACATATGGGGTTCCTTTATCTATTAGAGTCTTCAATATCAACTCACGTGAACCACGATCATAGGCCTTTTCTAGGTCTAGGAAAGCCATATGCAAGTCTCTTTGTCTTTTTCTATACTTCTCCATGAGGCTTCTAAAAAGGTGTATCGCCTCAGTCGTGGACCGTCCTAGCATAAAACCGAATTGATTCTAATCACCCTCTCCCAAAGCTTCATGGTGTGGCCAAGAAGCTTAATGCCCCTATAGTTGTTGCGCAAGTTGTTTCACAATTGCGCGTCACCGCCATCCCTTTATTTAAATCTTTTAGCTCAACCTATTTGGCCCACGCAATATATAGCATAACAGAAATCGACCCCTGCTACTTTCTACATAACAGATCGATATGCTACCCACCTCTACCTATCATATGTGCTTTCAGCTTTTAACTTGGGGCCAATTTTCTTGCCAAAGATTTATCTAAAACCAACAAGTATTAATACCTTTGATCCATCATAAAAGCTCCGCCTCTTCAGGATCACCATCACCGTCATCCACATCATTGTCCTCCTCTTCTTCAGGGGCATCTGGATCAACTCCCTAAACAAACCAATGAACATTTTAGTTTCTTGTGTGTACTAGCTTGTTTCGAAATATATTAATTTTTTCGTCAGTTATTCAAATTTAATGGGTTTCAGAACATTACCTTCATCAGCTTCTCTAATCGTTCTAACCCTTTCTTTGCTGCTTCATTTAAAGGGTTAATCCTGAAATCATATGTACACCATATTAATTAAAGTTTAAAATCAGCCCAACCCCACCGGTTTGATCTGCTCAATAAAAATAGTGGTTGTGACCCATTACCCAACCCGGCCATATTGCCATCTATTGATACTATACAACATCATAACTCAAGAGACAATTAGAGGGAAACGAATAAGGAATACCTCAAAGCAGACTGGTAATGCGAGAGTGAATCTTGCATCATATTTGTAGCAGCAAATACCTGGGCCAGTTTCACATGAAGTGAGTCATCAGCCCAGTCTTTGAGGTATCTCTCGAGTAGGGTTACTGCTTCGTAATTCCGACCTTCCATGACATGTAACTCAGCCAATGCTAATGCAGCTCCGAGGTAACCAGGTTCTAGTCTTAGTGCAGATTCGTAAAACTTTTTAGCCTGTTTCAAAGTTCAGGTCAATCATGTCTGATAGTTTATGTTTGACTTTTGTGGGTCAAGCGGACTAATTTTAAACTTCAAAATTAGTATGAATACCATAGTATGTTATCGCCTATTATACCTTGGGGGGGGGGGTGTTTTTCTCTGCCACTAGAATTACTAGCATATACGTCGCCCACAAGTTTTAGAGCCTTTGCTGATTGAGGCATGGCCTTCATTGCCTCCCTTGCAGCGTACAAAGCTTCTTTAGTCTTTGAAAGTGCCAGATAAGATCGAACCAAACCTGAACAAAGATACACTCTCTATCAACAAATTGCAAGAAAGAAGATATAATGAGAGGCCATGTATTTGATTATAGAATCATTTATTGACTTTTGAGAATCCATGTATGACTTCCTACAACTCAAACCGGGTCTTTTTTTGGAATGTATATGCATTTTATCAAACCGGCTCTAGTCAGTTTACCTTGGTAGGAACGCAGATCGGGTCTCAACTCATGAGCAGATCTGAAGGCAGCCACAGCTGAATCTAGTTGATTCACTGATAGAAGCAAGTTACCCTGCATGCTAAAATGCATCAGTTTCAAGATATTTGTTGACATGGATATCACAAAGAAACCAACGAATAAAAGCTGAAATTTTATTTGGCCCTGCCAACAACCAACCTACTTTTCTAGCCTTTTTTTACAAATGCTCACATGGCCTTTTAAAGTTCTAATCTCTATGACCTATACATTAAGATAAGTGACAATGACAATATTTACTCTGTTGATCCCTCAGATATTGTTTTTCATCCATAAAATGATAATATACGTGCATTTTCTTTTTTTAAGAAAAAGTAGGTTTTGATACCAAAGCTAAGCAACAGTTCAAATCTAATGTGTACCTTCACTATGTGCCCAGTTATATGTCTCTCATCAATACGGATGCTCTGATAACATAGAATGTTCGGAAAACGTTAGCAACACACAAAAGACAATATAATTGAACTGGCTATTTGACGAAAAAGAGTTAATTTCATAAATGGTCCCTGTGCTCTGTCGGGTTTAACGGATATAGTCCCTAAACTTTTTTTTCCCGGATTCTCTCCCTGTGGTTTCGACCCGTATCGGGTTTGGTCCCTTGACCAATTTTTCCGTTTGTTTGACCGTTAATTAGACTGAAATGACCAAACTGCCCTCATACGTGTTTCTTAAATGGTCCCTATGGTTTGTTTAATATCATAAATGGTCCCTATGGTTCTTAACTCTGTTTTTTATTAATTTTATTAACTTATTATTATTATTTTATTTTAATTATATTTATTTTTTATATATTTTTTATTTTTATGTTTTATTATTATTATTATTTTATTTTATTTTTTTTCTATTTATTTATTTATTTATTTATTTATTATTATTATTATTATATTTGGCCGTTTTTGTTTGTTTTTGTAAGTTTTCATACGTTTTCATCCGTCTTATACATTTTTAACATTTGTTGTGTTTTTGTACGTTTGGTGCGTTCGATACGTTTTTGTCCGTTTTCGTAAGTTTTCATCCGTTCTAATCCGTTTTGTACAGTTTTTTTTTTCTTTTTTGTCTATTTTTGTACTTTTTGGTGCGTTTTTATACGCCTTTTTAACGTTTAGGAAAACGTATAAAAGCGTACAAAAAATTTCAATAACGTTCACAAACGTATAAAACGTATGAAAGCGTATGAAAACGTAAAAAAGACGAAAACGTATAAAAACGGATAAAAATGTATAAAAAACTAAAAATTTAAAAGAAACAAAATAACAATTAAAAGTTAAAAAACAAAATAAAAAAATGTATAAGACGGATGAAAACGTACGAAACCATACCGAACGTACAAAAAAGTAGAGAAACGTAAAAAACGGTATTTAAACATAAAAGAAACGTATACAAAATTAAAAAAAATTTAAAAATAATTAACGGTAAGAGGGACCATTTTCGAAACACAACAAACCACAGGGACCATTTCCATACACTTATGAGGGTATTTATGTCATTTCCACCAACTAAATCATCAATTAACGGTCAAACTAACGGAAAAATTGGTGGCAAATTGGAAAAAAAAAGTTTAGGGACTATATTCGTTAAACCCGACAGACCACAGGGACCATTTATAAAATTAACTCGACGAAAAATAAAGGTGGCAAATTGAACAGGTTGAGTAACAAGACATCACGAGTTCACATCAAAATTATCAAATAGGTGATTTTCAAAATCCAAACAGGTCAAGTTGACCCGATAAACTTTTGGCCAATACTTCAAAATAAATAGCCTGTCAATATGCTTGAAAAACGGTGTTATTCCTATAATGATTTAGGGATTCTATGCACTAATAATACCCTTCAGGCGAGTTTTGACCAGTTTGACCCATAAAAAATAAATGGGATTAAGTTTCCACTTCTGACAAAAATCTTACTTTTTCGACATTAGTTAGAGCGGCTCTGTCCTCTTTCCTTTCCCACAAAACAGACAAAGCCACAAACACTTCAGGCCTGGCTGGATCAATGGTTAGCAGATCATGCACTAACTTGTTTAACTTTGGTAGATCAGATTTTAGCTTCAAAAGCATCGCATACTCATCCATATAGGTGACGACATAAGGATCAATCGACCGAACCTATAATAGTAAACCAAAAATGAGCATTGCAAGTTTCAGGATGTCGCATACTTGAATCAACACAAACTAGCAGTAGTTGTGTTACCTTCTCAAAGTTCATAATGGCTTCATCGTTTTTTCCAATGATAGCCTCCACCTTAATTTCAAACAAGGAAAGATTTAGAACTCGATATAAATATAAAAGCCTGCCAAATATGTAATACTCGTACCAAATGACCAACCGTAAAAATCTTGCCCCGTTGTTGAAAACTAATATTTAAATATTGTTGACATGTACATTATGAAGCAAGGGATAACAGCAGATAACATGCTGATTGCCTAGTTTTACCATCAATTTAAATATATAAGATTATATAAGAGAAAATTTCAAGAGTTTATTTCTGACCTTTGCCATTTCAAGTAATATGTGTACATTGTTCGGAAAACGCTGAAGAAGTTCCGAGAAGAGTTCCAAACCACCTGAGGAAACATGAAGGCTGTTAAGTAATATGTGCATAATCTACTTTATTGTATTTGAACTCAAGCTGTCATATTTAGTTGCACTTATGGTGGTGTTAGTTTATTGCATGTCATTATTTGTAGATGTTTTAAGGTAATGAAAATCAGCTTGAGCTTGAGCTTTTGTTAAACCACTGATTACGTAGTATGACCAATGAAAAACATTTTTAGGACTGCTGTCGATACGTGTTGCAATAATAACTTGTTACCATGTATTACCACTATCCCAAAAACAAAAATAAAGTCTATATCTGAAAAGAATTGACCAACCTTTATAATCATTTGATGCAATGCAGCATTGAGCTTCAACATAACGCTGCGCAAAAACAATTTTAACATCATAAGAACATCTTGATGAAAAGTTGTAAATCATAATTAGCTCCTTCTGTTTCCCATCAGAGTTTCTAAACTGACCGGAGAGCTTAATAATAAACAAAATCACAAACTTATCGAGAAACTTGCATCAGTAACTCACTTGCAACCAACGGCTGGATTCAAATTGATCAAAAGGAGGCCTGCCACTTCTACTAGGCGTCTGTAACATCAAATTTTAGGAAGAAAATATTCACAATTTGCGTATAATACAGATAAAGAAAATATTATATTGTTCAGCAATAAGAAAACGACGTGTATATGACTTCAACACACCTGGGGAAGTAACAAAAAAATATCTTTTGCTTGAACACCTAACTCGGCCAATGCTGTGATAGCCTCAATAACATACGGACAATGTCTGCAAAATGCAAACCAATTAAAAAACATGTGTGACAAGATAACACGTCCACAAAGAATAAACATAGATATATTGACAATCCATGGAATTATGACTAAAGACCTTAGGCATTCTTTGTAACAAGTAATGGCGGGGCGAATATGTTTAGAATATCTATAAAGCTTCCCCATTAATAGATTCATCTGCAAGTTTCTTGCTTTGCTTGGAATGGCCTCCATCTGTAAAACCGCATAGTTAGAGTAAAGTAACGAACTATAATTTACAGGGTGAGAGTATTAGTTTTAAACCTCAGCAAGAGCTGCTCTGTACTCATTTAAGGCACAGTGACAAGATGCTATTTTGAACTTCACCTGATATTCAAACATTAAAGGAATCGAAATTAGTCTAATTAGTTAAACTCGCCTAAAATAAAATAACTATTCGTTAACACAATATATGAAATAGAGCATATGTTATATTACCTCGTTTTCATTTATCACCGATAGGTTGAAAGAACTTGGAGAAGACGTCCTGTTTATTGCAGATAATGAACTTCTAGTTGTTGAATTTACTCTAGGGACAATCTTGTGATATTGTAACGCTTGCTTGTACACATGCTACAGAAAGAGAGTGAGGGAAATTAGTTGAAACACGTGATCGTTCAGTCGTTATAACGTGTTTTAATCCGAACCACCCAAATTTGTGCTTATCATCTTTATAACAAGTTACAGACTTTCGCATGAACTTAAGTAAGTTCAGCCAAAATAGAATTTTTTTTTTAAATAGTATATCTTTGCATAACAATAATATAACTCCGTTGAGTTCTTGCAAAAATTTAATGATCGGATATGTTATGTGAAGAATCTTACAATAGCTCTTCTGTATTCCTTATCTCGAAGCAAAGCGTCACCGTGAAGAGCCTGAAACAGAACTAACTTATTACACATAAGCAATAAATGCTATCACAAAGGAACGATAAACAGCAAAATCAAAATCACTATGTCCAACTCCCAAATATTACATCGAATCAAAGCATCCACGGCGCACTTAGTAACATCGATTTGAGACTACAAAAAACAGCTTTAAAAGTCAAAGATTACTATGGATTCGTTACCAATTCTATACTAACATTAATCCCTTGATAGCGGGTACCTAAAGGCTAAACCCCGTTATATTCTAATTCGCTAACAAATTTCAAAATATATATATTTTCTGCCAGGTCTTATTGCATTTTCTTTCACAAAATAAGCAATTCCAAATTACTTCTTTTTTCCTGAAGTGCTTATTTTGAAGCCTAGTAACTACTACCTAAACCCCATTATTCGCTCAAAAAATTCAAAAAAACAAATTTTTCTTAAGTCTTATGGCATTTTCTTTAACAAAATAAGCAATTCCAAATACTTCTTTTACCTAAAGTGCTTATTTTGAAGCCTAATAAGTGGTTATTTTGAAGCATAATAAGAGCTTATTCTAAAGCCTAATAACTACCCAAACACCATTTAAAAAGAACAAAATTTTCCCAGGTCTTACAGCATTTTCTTTAACAAAATAAGCAATTCCAAATACTTCTTTTACCTAAAGTGCTTATTATGAAGCCTAATAAGTGGTTATTTTGAAGCCTGATACGTGCTTATTTTGAAGCATAATAAATGCTTATTTTAAAGCCTAATAACTACCTAAAACGCATTATTCACTTAAATATTTCAGAAAAAAAACAATTTTTCCCAAAACAAGCAATTCCAAAATACTTCTTTTACCTAAAGTGCTTATTTTGAAGCCTAATAAGTGGTTATTTTGAAGCCTGATAATTGCTTATTTTGAAGCATAATAAGTGCATATTTTAAAGCCTAATAACTACCTAAAACTCATTACTCGCTAAAAAATTTCAGAAAAAAACATTTTTTTCCCAAATTAAGCAATTCCAAAATACTTTTGTTTACCTAAAGTGCTTGTTTAAACCTTACAATTATCATTTCCTCAAACACCACTTACTCAACAGACTTAAAATGCATCCAATTAACAAAAGATACAAAAAACTACCAAATATTCAGCTTGAGATGGTGGGCTAGTCTCATTACTCACAGAACTTGAGACTCAAAATTACAACCCTGAAACAAAAACATAAAAATCAACACATTTATTAAGGGGGTGTTTATTTCGGCTTATATGTGGGCTTATGAGCTTATTTGATTTCGGCTTATTTTTCATAAGCCCCAATTTTAATTTCTTGCTTATTTTGGGGCTTATGGGTTTATATAAGTTTATCATATCGTAATAAACTTATATAAGCTCACAAGTCTCAGAAAACTAACCGGGGCTTATGAAAAATAAGCCGAAATCAAATAAGCTCATAAGCCCACATATAAGCCGAAACAAACACCCCCTGAATCAAATCAAAATCAATAACAAATAACAAATAAAGATTGATAATTTACAAGCATTTGAGCAGAATTATAAAGACCACAATCGAGTAGAGTTGACATCTGATCTTTTGGTGTTATTTCCATTTTCTTGAATTTTCTTGATTTTCTTGATTTGGGTTTGAATTTGAATTACTGGAAATGAAAATGAAGACCCGCGTTTGGTTTTGAGTGAGGAGCAAAACCCTTTTTTGAATTTGGGTTTCTTGTTTGGAAAATGGTTTTTTTTTTTAAAGGGGTGTTTGGAACAAGGTTTTCGTGTTTAGGTTATTCAGAAAAAGCGAGTTTTTGATTAAGATATATATGTGGTCTAAGGGTGCGTTTGGTATGCGGGTTTCGCAATCAAGTAATGGATATGATATCCATTTCTATTGTTTGGTTACCATGAATGAAATCAAATGAAATCAAAAAGTAGAATGGATTCCCATACCCTCATTCCGGGACAAAGAGCCTGGTTTCCCTGACACCCACTACCCTTTTTAAAAATACATAGAAGAAAACAAAAGCATTAATTGCCCAAAAGTATGATTTGCATTTTATAGTAGAAGCAACAAATACATATAAACATAAAAATGAAGTTAAGATTATATTTTAAAATAAAAAAATAGTAGTTATATGGGACCCGCTGTAATGGTTAAATATGATAACCATATCTTAAATTTTATACCAAACATAAGCAATGGAGTTATAATCTCTCATTCCATTCCACCCACTTTTCAAAGTCATACCAATAGTGATTCCGAATTACAAACCAAACGCACCCTAAGTAATATCGGGTGATTGTTTCCGACTATATCCCGGGCCGCCTTTAAATATCTAGTGACTGTTTATGGCGACTATATACCACTTGTGAGAAGGTTAAATGTCTTACCTGTTATATCTAGCGATATTATACACTGAGGATCGGATTGAATCTTGACACGACAATACTAGTTAAAGAAGTCAATTTGTTTTAGATGTTTTATCGATGTGTTGTGTTCATGTTAAGTAAAATTTAAACATGCCGATCTATAAATGAAAAGCATTTTTTATGTAGAAAGTATAAAAGCTTTTGAGATGTGGGCTAATGTCATTGTTAATAAAAGATAGAGAAACGAAAAAACACCAAAAATAACCAATTAATAACAACAAACATTATAGGGGTGTTTGGAAGTGAAAATGAAGACCCGCGTTTGGTTTGAGCAAGGAACAAAACCCTTTCTTGAATTTGGGTTTTGTGTTTGGAAATGTTTTTTAGAATATAGGGTGTTTCAATTATTGCTTATATTACAGGGGTGTTTGTAAATGCTAATAAGTACTACTTCCGCTTCAAAATTATTTTCTACTATTCCATTTCGGGTTGTCCCAAAATAATTGTTCGTTTTCAAAAATAGATAGGGAATTTAGTTCGAGTTTACTATATTACCCTCACTTGATATTATTATTACAAACATTAAAGAAGTTTTAAATTAATTAGTTAAGTGTAAAATTGTCATTCTGCAAAAAGTAAGAAAAAAGAAAGTTGTAATAATGGTGTTTTTTATTTGTGGACGATAATTTTAGAACGAAGGGAGTAATAACATATAACAACAATATAGGGTGTTTGCTTATTAGTATTAGTATTTATATGTTTCGGTTTATTTTTCGCAATAACAACAATAAGATTTTTAACATAGTGAAATGTGGGTTGTTTTATTTAATTGAACGAGGTTTTCTATGCCATTTCATTTTGCTTTTTTTGAAACTTGAAGTTCATGTTGAAATTTGTCACTTTTAATTATTTAAGAGAAATGATTGACATGATTAATTCACATGTCTAATAGTATGCCTGATCTATGTGGCATTATCCATTTGGTGACCATAGTGGGACCCGTAATTTCAAAAACCCATAAACCACTACCACTTTAATTTAGGCACAATAGTCACATATTTAGTCTCTAAATCATTTCTTTTATAGTCTTGTTTCATCTCCATTAGCTTCAGTTGTTGCAGTTCAGGCAAAGTCAGATCGATTCTTGAATTATAGAAGAAGAGGTCTTTGTCCCTTTTCTTTTTTCGATGAAATTCAAGCGTTTCACGTTGCAGTGCAAGTTCTTCTCTTTTCAATTATGTTGCCTCCTGACGCGCCGCTTCCTTGAGATCCAATTCCGATTCTTCAACTGTATATAAGATTCATGTTGTTCATTCTTTTGTCCCTAACTAGCCGACTTGATGGTTTTCCATTTATCGGCTACCAAATCAACAAGGCCTCTTCCTGCAAAAGATGAAGATTTAGAACGAGCGGAGGAGGATGACGCTTTCTTCTTAGCTTGGTCTCAATCCATTGGTCGCACTTCCCGAACCTCTTCCTCAAAATCATCCGTTTCTTCGTTCAAATCCAAACCACCATACGCCGAGTCTGATGTGTCCTGTGGTTTTCGGACGTCTTGGATTTTTTGCTACCTTTTTTTGTTGCTTGTAAAATAATGGCATCTTAACATCTTTCCAAGTAGGATGTTCCTTCAAAACTCTATGTAGGATGATTCTTCAACACTCTCCAACACTCCGTCATTGTGAAGTCGTGAAGGTATTGCGCTTCATATTCTCACTCGTGCCTCCGGTTTACATTATCGTAAACGGCACACAAATTGCCCAATTATAAGATGAACCCTAATTTTTCATTTGGTGTTGGTGGTGATGGTATCGTATCCTCGAATCGATTCCCCCATTTTATTCTCAAAGTAAGCCACCACATCCCCCAAAACCCCCGGTTCTTTTGAGTGTTTCTGTTGATGTTTTCCAACGTGTTGGCCTAAGTTTTACACAACAATACCTCTTCCGCCAATGACCATGATTTTGACGTGGTAGCGTTCACAGCCATCTTGGATTTTTGATGCCGTTTTGTAACCTTCTTAGTCGTCTTCAAGGAGTTTATAATCAATCAAGGATCAACTTGCAAGTCATCTTGGATTTTTAACGCCGTTTTGTAATCACATGTTTGGTTTTTTTAACTAAGCTGTTTATACATCATTAAGTAGCAGTAAAAACACAATTATGCATTTCATAATCAATTTAGGATCAACACCTAAAAGATTTGATAAATAACAAGCTAAGAAAGATAAAACATGACTAATTGCAAGTTAAATATCCTTGATAACAAAAGTCAGATGATTCTTAGGAGATCCTAATCTCAAGCACAGCAGTTGGAATTGTATCAGACAGTTTACAGCTCAAAACATAATGATACCAAACCACAAAACTAATTGAATCAAGACTGATGTGTCTGTCTATTATGGCACTTCACAAATGCCGATTCATCTATATACTAATACTAATATTACTAATTTAAATTCTTCCAAAGGTCTCAAAATCCATATATTAGTTCAAGTCTGCCGCTTCAATCATTTTCCCTTCTTTCCCTGCAAAATCATCAAAACCCGATCATTGCAACTTCTAGAGTAATTATTTGAAAGCAACAGTAGTAAGGGCAGATGACTTACCGAGTTAACATAGTCATCCATCAATGATTGCTTCCGCTTCTTTATATTATTAGGTGGACTCTCTGTAGCTTGTCTAGCCACAGCTCGTTTTGATGGTGTCGAGTTCTGAAATATTCAAGTACCAAAATTAAAGTACTTATATAAAACTTATTGCTAAACAACAAAATTGAAAAATGGCAGGTAACAAACAGAAATGTAATAAAGGCTACCTTGGCAAGTTTCTTTTCTTTACGAGCCTGCCTCTCCCTCTCATCATATTCTTGATTTTCCCTCTCAACCAAACGTATGAGGGTGTCACATCTCCTTGCGAGTTCCTGAGTGGTTCGGGACTTGACAAACCAATCAAATCTGAACAGAGGTGATGTCCTAAAAGCTGCTTTCAGTTCATCCCAGTTCCCGTAACCAAGTTTGTGAACCATGCAAATCTGCAAAGATATGATCTTGTTAGGAAAAAGATTATTTGATTGCAAAACAATGAAACGGCTAACGGGTGGAGTTATTCTTACCATGAATCGATCACATTCTTCATTGTAGAGCTTGCCTTTGTTCTGACCGTACTGAATTTTAAGCTCCAACCAAGGGTTCTTGTAACGATCTAATTTCTTTCCTATTGCTTTCATGATTTCATCTTTACGAGAAATTCTAGCCTCACCTCTTTCAATGTTTTTGATGATTCGATCATAATCTGATTAAAAAACATATCAAGTCGTTATAACTCTCTAATCACCTTAAAGATAGTTTGAGCTTTTATTATTACACGCATGAAGTAAGATATAAATAGGCACTTACCATTCAATTCCTTGTATCTTTCTTTGAAGACTCGGGCATATCTTTCAACTTCTTCCTCTGTTTTTCCTTCCATTTCAGAAGCAATGCCACTGACATCAGCCCGACCATACTTTTCACAGGCCCTTATGAAAGTATTGAAGTCTCTCCTACTCCATGACGAAAATCCCTACGACAAAAAAAAATTAATCAGGTTCTAACACATCCAACCCGTAGAACATTAAAATACATTAAATATATAATAACTCATACATCTTCCAGTAATTTCTCTTTTTCTTCTTGCTCTTCAGCAGTCAAAGGGTCTCCCATCTCTATAGAAGTAGAGAGTGATTAGTACAATGGTGAAAACAAAATAAACGAAGAGTTTCGCTTGTACCTTCTGGCTCGTCAACTTCTATCGAATCTTTCACTTGATTCTTCTGTTGTGCCTGCTGAAGATTCAAGAAAATGCATCAGATGATTACCAAAAATAAAAAACCATCCACAGACATGGTGATTTTCAACCATTTTGCTTATATGGGTCGATAATAAAAGTACTAACACTAAAATAATCCATAATTCAGACATGGTTGCTCCAATGTTATGCTACAATACTAACTCCCAAAAATAAAATTTTGATAAACAAGCCCAAACTTCATTTTGTAAAAACTATGTCAAGTTCAAATGTTGCCCAACGGACTAACCCACTCACTTTCATTTTTTCTCATCTACCTAAACCAATTAGAGCCAGCAATAATAGAATATGAAAACAGCTGAGAGTGGTAAAAGTTCTTACCACCATGAGATAGCGCACTTCTTTCTCATACAGTTCACTGAGCCTCTGTGTGTTAAAGAACTGGAAGTCATGCCTAGAAAGATTAAAGTTAAGATACGTTAGGGGCTTTTAAACTAGAAAAGAGGCGATAGAAATGAGCTTTCGTAAACAAGACGGCAAACCATTAAGAAAACTTACAATTGCGGCATACGAGGGATCCTTGGTTCTTTTGGCCTTACTGGACCACTTTGACGCATTGTTTGCTTAAAGTATTCTGATTCCGAGTAGCTGAGAAAATAGCAAACGTAAGTAACTAATGGATAACAAAATAAGTCAAATGTAATGAATCAGAACTCAAAGTGATTCTTACTTGCGCTTCCTCTCCCTTTTTGGAGGCTCAACCCAGTTATCACTGACAATTTTCTTGAAGTCAACCTTGTTCTCATCCTTCATAATTATATTAAAACACATGTCATTAGTAAAATTCTGCTGCTAAACCAACGTAGCAAACACAGTAATTAAATAACAAAAAATAGATACAATACCTTGTCATCGTCAAAATCATACAAATCAGCAGCTGCATATGAAAATACATTAAAACGTCAGTGTCTGTTATAATTACACTAGCATAATGAAAGTTACCAATAGATGTACAAAAGCATATCTACATACTGTCATCCATTTTGAACTTAATTGCATCTTCTGTGAACTTTTTCATCTTGGCATCAAGTTCAGCAGTCGCCTCTCTTCCTCTAGCAATGATTCTATCAATGTCTTCATCTGTGATTGTACTATCCTTGGAACTAAACACCATTTCAGCACCAAACCTCACCATTTGTAGCAATTCGTCTTTGTTTACAGCTGCAAATTATATAAAATAAAAAAATGAGTATAAATAGCGCATATGACTCTAAAGCAAGTAAACTAAGGAGATGTGATATGAAAAAAGTATTACTCTTTTGCTCAGCTAAACGTCCTTGTTGAATAACCAAAGCATCAAGTGCTAGCTTTTTGTAAGCTCTCTCAATGACTTTCTCCTCTATTGTGTACTGTTACAGTCGATTAGAAATGCATGTTACCATATAATTATTCATTTGAGATTTAAAATGCTTCCAATCAAATGCAGCAATCAAATGATACAAACCTCAGTGCAGAAACGGAAAACTTGAACTTCTTTCTTCTGCCCGATTCTATGAGCACGATCTTGAGCTTGTAAATCCACTTGTGGATTCCTGCATAATATAGACACAGAGTTAATATCATTTTCAACTGATAAAGATGCTGCAATAAGAAAGAAAAATGTTCTACTGTCTCACCAATCACTGTCATAAAGAATGACAATATCTGCAGTAGCAAGATTGATACCAAGACCTCCAGCTCTTGTTGATAATAAGAAGACAAACTTTTCACTTCCTGGCTTATTGAAAGCCTCAATGGAAGCATCACGGTCTTCTCCACCAGTGTTTCCATCAATACGGCAGTACAAATATCCACGATACATCAAGTAATCTTCAAGAATGTCCAGCAGTCTTGTCATCTATTAAATTCATACAATGCAGGTGAGTTCGCTAAAGAATCATTTTATTTTTAACTGGAAGATATATCCACACAAAAAGTAAAAACAGAAATGCTGAATTATAAACCTGAGAGAATATTAGAACCCTTGAATCACGTTCCTTCAACTTTGGAAGCAACTTGTCTAGAAGTACCATTTTGCCTGGTATTATAGAAAAAACAAAAATAAAAAACGCATCAGCAAACACATATGGCAAGTGATACTGGGAAATAAGAGAGGTAACAAAGTATCCACCTGCATTTTCTACAAGATGGTCCCCAGTGGTATAAGGAGGACCGGGCTCAGCTCCTTGAAAAAGATACGGATGATTACAGCATTTACGTAGCTGCATAGCAATATTCAACAGACGTTTTCGCTCACCGCCAGCATTTACAACCTCAAGATCTTTCTGAAGCAGAGCCTTGTAATACTGCTTCTGCATTTGAGACATTCCAACCTTGAGAATGGTTTCTTTCTTAGGAGGTAACCCTTTCTCGACATCTGACTTCAATCTTCTGAGTAAGAAAGGTCGAAGGACCTGAAAGTAGAATAAAAAGAGCAACTAAGATATATAATACAATCAAAGTGTAAACCTTCTTCAATTATAGAAATAAAACAGAACATACCTTGTGAAGCTGTTGAACGACCTCTTCCTGATCATTTTCACCAGAAATTTGAAACCACTCATCAAACGTCTCAGCTGAGCTAAAAATCTCAGGAAGCAAAAAGTTCAGCAGTGCCCAAAGCTCGTGTAGATTGTTCTGTGTAGATATAAAAACACCCAAAAATTAGTCTCCGGTAAAAACGCTTATTATAATCAGATTTGAACAGACAATGTAACTAAAAGAGAAGCAAAAGTTTGAAAGCCTAATAGCTTTTATGAAAGATATGTAATACCAGTATTTAGAAAAGCATATAAGATAAAAGACTAAGAGGATGTTCTGTACTGCTTATTTTAAAGTGCTTATCTGCTTGAAAATAAGCAGGTATCCCTTCTTTCAATGTGCAGTAAGCAGGTAATCAGATTCATCCAAAAAAGAAAAGTGTGTATCTCCATACAAATAAGCAGAGAAGAACTTGATTAAGCAATCCCAAACACCCTTAGTGTGGAACATGTAGACTACAAGCAAAATATACTTATCATACCTGAAGTGGGGTACCAGTGATAAGGAGACGGTAATTGGTATTGTAAATCCTCATGGTCTTAGAAAGAAGTGAATTCTCATTTTTAATTCGATGAGCTTCATCAATAATAATATAACGCCAGCTAAAGCGACGTAAAGTGGCCTTCTCTTTGATAGCCATTTCAAAACTGGTAACACATACGTCAAACTTTCCAGCAACAAGTAGTTCTTCCCGTATGTATTTCTGTAAAAAATTATCAAGATTAAAAGCTTATAAAGAATACAAAGGCAATGATCATGTCACTGAAGAAAAAGCTTAAAACATACCCTTTCATCCGGGTTACCAAGAAATTTTACAGGACGCAAAATTGGACAAAACCGTTTAATCTCATTCATCCAGTTTCCAAGTGTAGACTTAGGGGCAACAACCATGTGGGGACCCTTTATTCCTCTAAATTCGTGCAAATAACCAAGCAAGGAGATGGTTTGTAAAGTCTTACCAAGCCCCTGAATGAAATTAAATAAAAAAGGAATCATTAACAAGTGAGCAGTGATTATGAGATGCATTCAAAAGAGCTACTGCCATTGATCATACCATCTCATCTGCAAGAATACCATTGATACCGTTCTCGTATAGTCTTATAAGCCAGTTTAACCCCGCAAGCTGATAATCTCTCATCTTCCCAGTAATACCTATAATAAATGTAACAGAAACCAAGTCAAATACATTACAAATCACACGATAATGAGACAAGCGCAAAAAGAAGAAAGCTTACAAGAGGGCTGCACCAATAAACGTGTATGTCCGGCTCCACCATCTTCTTCCTCCTTGAGATACACTTCATCCTCTTCTTCTTCAGTCATCTTTGATGCATGACGACCCCTAAGCACCAGATCAGAGCATAAGTTTACTACAGTATTAAATTTATGTACTCTTCCAATTTGTCAAACTAATTAGTTCGAACCACACGCATCTTAATCTTAAGCTATATTCTAGTAATATATCTATACACACTCGTCTTTAATGTTTTGATACTCCAAACAGAACATCTTCGTAAATAAAATTAAAAACGTAAACTAGTTCAGTGAAGTTCTTACTTTCCCTTAACCTTCTTCTGCGTAGCAGATGCATCACTCTTAGCAAAATGAGCAAACAACTCTGTCTGCTGCAGTAAGAACTTCAATTTCCCCTTTCCCTTGGAATTCTGTCATAACACAACATCAGTAACAGAACAACATTCGAATTGCTTAAATTAGTAAAATAACATTTGGTTTCTGATATAATAACACACCATGTCAGCCTCGACAGAAGCGTTTTGTTGATCAAGGATATCTTGTATCTTTTGTCTCTTCAACCTCTGCATCTCCTTTAACCTGGCCCTCTCACGCTGACTAATTTCATTGGTAGTACCCTCCCCGTTACCATCCTGCATACAGCACATAAAAACGTATCAGCACAGATAACACTAACAACAAACTTAAGCACATTAACCATTCAAAAAGCACTTATTTAGTGTGTTTGGATAAACTAATTGTATTTTGAAAGCACAACGCAATAAGCAAATGAGGCATGATTAAACAGAATAAAATAAAACCACACTCCATAACACGACAAAATTAATCTTTGCACACACCTAGCTTGAAAAACTCACATAAAAACTAGCCTGAACATGCATCAAGAAAATCTCAAAAAGACTATTTCTAACCTATACATACGTCAAAGAAACATTACAATTTTTTTACCTCCAAATACACTTTAAAGTTTAATTTTCATCAGCAAAAACAAATCTTTTAAACTTGGCGCGCTGTAAGAAAATCACACATACATATTTATACCACTATCATCACTACATCACATCAAACAAAACCCCTAACATGTTAAACCACTATTCACTCAAATCTCACCCTAAACATCATCATAAACCACAATTTTTACATTTCTAACTTTCACAAAATTGCATCAAAAAACAAATGCTTTAGCCTAAGCATTCATCAACAATACAAAAATAGAGGTTTTTAACTTCAAAAAACCCTACCTCAAAAACACATTTTTTTACATGTATAAGCATCAGCAATACAAAAATATCAAAATCAACACTAAGGGGGTGTTTGTTTCGGCTTATATGTGGGCTTATGAGCTTATTTGATTTCAGCTTATATTTTCATAAGCCCCAATTTCCCAGCTTATTTTGAGACTTGTGGGCTTATATAAGTATATCATATCGTAATAATCTTACATAAGTCTCAAATAATCCGGAAAATTAGGGCTTATGAAATATAAGCCGAAATCAAATAAGCTCATAAGCCAACATATAAGCCGAAACAAACACCCCTTTAATTCACATCATAACAATGAATCACAGTGTTTAACATACTAAATCAATCAAATTACATCAAAAACCAAACTTTAACCAAAACATACATACATAATGTTAAAAGGCCCAATTTCTAAACCTAATCATGCATTACAATCAGTAAAATAGCCCTAGTTTATACAAATCACACTTATAATCATAACATATCAATAAAAATAGAATCAAAATCATATTTTTAGGGGGTGTTTGTTTCAGCTTATATATCCAGCTTATTGCTTATTTCATTTTGTTCTTATGTTCCATAAGCTCATTTTTTGCGGCTTATTTTGAAACTTTTCCGCTTATGTAAGCTTATAATAACATAAGCTAATAAGCTTGTATAAGCCAAAAAGTTTCAAAATAAGCCAAAAAAGGTGAGATTATGAAACATAAGCAAAAAACCAAATAATCAATAAGCCAGATATATAAGCCGAAACAAACACCCCTAAATCAAGCCCTAACAAACACAAAACCCTAATTAAACCATAAAATCAAACAAACCTCATCTTCATCAACATCCATCGGTTCATTATCACCGATCTCATCGTCAGAATCAACCGTTTTCGCAACGGCTTCAAGCTCCTCCTCGTCTTCTTCCTCAACTACATCGTTCACCTGCTCCTCTTCTTCTTCTGACGAGTATGATTCGTCTTCTGATTTTGATTTTCGCGCCATCAATCGATTGGTTTGAATTGAATTGAATCTAGGGTTAGGGTTTTATTTTGAATTTTGGGGAAAATGAAAGAGTGTGAGAAGAGAGAGTGTGTGTTTGGTTTATATAAAAAGTGAAAATTTTGGGGGTGGTTTTTGGGGGAAACTTCCCGCTTTGTTTAATGCTTTCCCGCTTTCAATTTAGTGGAGATTTTTTTTTTTAGCGGCGTTAACGAGTCGAGCTGTTACCAGTATCGTTATCGGGATTTGAGGTCGGTTAGGTAAAATTTGGAAACGTCGAGCATAGTTTGACGATCATTTAATCGTTTCCCGCTGTCAATGGGATTCATTGGAGTTTTTTTCACGGCGTTAACGAATCGAGCTGTTAGTGACGTGTCTGAGGTCGGTTAGGTAAAGTTAGTTAATGTTTGTGTAAATGAGTCAGATTTTTTTTAGCGGTGTTAATGAATCGATTTGTTGGTGGTGTATCTAAGGTCGGTTAGGTAAAGTTAGTTAATGTTTGTGTAAATGAGTCAAATAACGAGTCGAGTTGTTAGTAACGTATCTCAGGTCGGTTAGGTAATGTTGGTTAATGTATGTGTAAATGAGTCAAAGATCTATTTAGCGGCATTAATGATTCGATGTGTTAGTGATGTATTTGACGTCGGTTACGTGGCTGTTGCCAGTATCGTTATCGGGATTTGAGGTCGGTTAGGTAAAGCTAGTTAATGATTGTGTAAATGAAACAAGATGTGTGTAAGCTATTTGAGATTGGTTACGTGGAGTTTGGAATGAACTTAGCGCAACTGAAACTTATTAAATAGGCGAGCCCGAGATTTATTGGAGATTTTTCATTTAGCAACGTTAACGAGACGAGCTGTTACTGTTACCGACCGTGATTTGACGGTCGGTTAGGTAAGATTCAGAAACGTCGAGCCTAATTTGAAGATTGTTTAATGAGTTCGAGTCCGAGCTTATTTGGAGATCATTTAATAAGCTATTTGATATCGGTTTCGTACAATTTGGATAAGTTTTAGTGGATCTGTTTTTTTCAATTGATTTATCGGAGATTTTTTTTAGTTGTAAACGAGTCGAGCTGTGACCATGATTTGAGGTTGGTTGGGTAAGATTCATAAATGTCGAGTGTAGTTTGAAGATCATTTAACGAGTTCGAGTCCGGGATTATTTGAAGATCATTTAATAATCTATTTGAGATCAGTTTCATATAATATGGACAAGTTTTAGTGCATATGTTTTTTCAATGGATTTATTAGAGATTTTTTTAGGCATATAAACCAGTCGAGCTATTAATGATGTATTTTAAGTCAGTTAGGTAAACTTAGTTAATGTTTGTGTAAACAAGACAAGATGCGCGTAAGGTATTTGAGAATGTCTTATTGAACCTGGAATGATTTGAGCTTTAATGAGCATAGTTTGGAACTCGTTTAATATGCGAGCGTGAAATTCGTACGAAAAGCTTACTTATAATATTTTTTTGTAAATAAAACTTAAAAAACGAAAACGAGTGTTGGTCACTAAACAATGTAATATGTTGGTCAAAGAGAGTTAGGACAAAATCGCATGTCGTCACCAGTGTCGCTATAGCTTCACTGTCACTATTTCAGTTTCTGACGAAAATTATACGTGGTCATGATCTGTGACGAATAATAGTGCTCACCTTTTAACCTGTAGTGACGAAAAATCTTGTCACAGCGACTAAAGTGACGAATAAGTGGTCAATGTTATGTTTCTATTTAGTGACCGAGATAGTCGTCCACATACGGTTGGCATAATTGGAGACCAATAATAGTGGTCATCTAATTATGGTCATTTTAACAAAACAAAAAAAAAAATTGGAGCTTACGTTTGTTTCATGCATATCGATTTTGCAAACAAAACTAAATCTGAAAACTGTTAGCTATTAAATTACATTAATCTAGATCTAACATACTAACTTCATAAAAATAATAACTTCTCGCAAAACACGAAGTATATGGTTGAAAAAAGCTAACAAGACACCTTCTGTGTCAATGGTCACGTCCAGGATTCTGAGAGGTATCGATCTGTAAATGTTATATATAATTAGTATTTGAGCCTCTTAATGAACTGTTTACAGCGATAAAACGAGTAAATAGATTTAGAAATTAGAACTAAGTAAGGTTAACTAAGATTGTACAAAGTTTAAGGATATATATTTTTATTCTGCTTATTGCATAGCATGCCCATCCGCCTCGCTGTGGAACCGAATCTTAAGCAATGCATATCTAAGCTCCCAATAATGCTCTTTTACTTTCTAAATGAGTTGTTTCACTGAATTATCAAATGCCATCTGTCAATTATTAAATAACTTAATATCAAGTGTAATCGGCACAAGATATCATAGATATAAAGTATTTTATATTCAAAATGTATGTAAATACAGTAATGTTGCCAACTGTGTAAAAAGGATAGTATATCAATTTTTATAATTCATTTTATATATAGCATTTAGTTTAAATTATTCTAAGATACATACTACTGATGTACCAATTATTTTGCATTCGTAAACACTTTAATTATTGGATGGATTGAGATATAGAAAAGTGAACTTGCTCAAGTGATGGTAAGATGGAAAAACCCTTCAGCGTTGATATTTATTCTTGCTAGCAGCTAAATACCTGTTATACAACAATAGGTCAAAGTATGAATAAACAAAGCCTTGAAACGAAAAGACTGATTAAGGAGGAATGAAAGAAACCTGTAACGTGGACGGTGAATGCCAATTGAAAGTGAGTTCAACTTTATTTTGAGAAACAGACAGATAACTGGAACATACGAACGAATTTAGAATTAAGCATAAAGTTTTCTTCATGGTATATCAAGATAAAATCTCTAAGGTAACTGATAGATCTTGACCAAAGAAAACTTAGAACACTTTTGATTTAAACTAGGTTCTATTCTAAATAATGAGTCATGGTGGCACCAGAAAAAACATTTCTTAACTCAGATAGCAATAGTAAAACAGAACTAGTATGTGTGGAACAACAACATACTTATACATCTATCACTGATAATATAGCGACAGTTCTCATCCACACGAGCCAATAAATCATAACAGGACAATTAGGCCCAATTACTTTTAATATGGTTTCGATTTGTGTTTCGCGTTATCTATGATAAATCAAAAACTTTGAAAGAAAAAATGAAGTGTTATAAAGGTGTATTTTTTTATTCAATACAACTTTACACACTCCCGCTTATAGCGTTTTTATTCAAGATTATGTCATTATATGTGTAAATAGTGTTTTTGTCGTCGTTTATATAATCACATGTATGCTTTGATTTTCGGAAAAGTAACATAAATATATTTGCGGGTTAACCAACCGATTTCAACCCATTTGAGATATACAATAACCAACATCAACCCCTTTATGAGTAAAGGAATCAAAACTGCCTCCTTCAGTTATTATCAGCGAAAAACTGTGAATAGTTCGATAGAAACACAAGGTCTTACAACACATGGTAATCAGAAGAGATTCAACTACAAGCAGTCGAGCACCAAAATGTTTTGCTAGAGCCTTTGTCAATGTTCCTGGTATATTTCTGAGCCTGTGTCCTGATCCAATGTTAAAAAGTAAACAAAATATATTTAAATTAAAAGAGTTATGTAAGCATGTTGAAGGGCATACCTGCTGAACCAGATAAGAGTATACTGTGGCATAAAGTAGGCAGATCCGAGGCATACCTTAGATATAATTAATTCAAATTTACTGAGTAAACATGTATAGAGGAAACACAACAAAAAGGCCAATCAGCACAAGATAGATAAAAAGAGAGTCAGTGGTCATACCTTGAATAATATGGAAAAACATTAAAGGTGACATCCCATATGTATATATTTCCTGACATATATAAAAAATAAATAGCGTAAAAAATTATAATACCTTTTGATCAGAATTAGTCATTTAAAGTACTTCTAATGTTTTTATCTTGTTAAGTGAGTGATTCAAGTTATACACTGAAGGGTTGATTATGATTTTATTCATGCTACAAAGGAAGATAAATTACTAAGGACCATACAGATCTCAACTAGGTTGTTTAGCTATTACTTTTTGTTCCCAATCAGTGTGTTTTTATTATTTATTGGTGAATCCATATGTATATAATTCCCTGACGGTATATAAAAGGTTAATAGCACAAAAAACTATCAAAGAACATGTCAGAATAAGCATCTTGCGGAGAAGACTTCGATCAAGCATGGATTTAGCATGTAACGCAGAGCATATTACGCTAAGAAACTCTCATGTACTTAATCATGCATAGTACGAAAAGAGCAGTACAATGTATGTAACTACGCAACCCTTTAAAACTTCAAGTTATACGCGCACTCACAGTATCTTAGATAACACTAGACAAGCCATCCTCTATGCTGGTAGCTGATTGCCATAAGTCATGCATACCTTACAGGTGAACTATAAAATTAGATCATAATATTTTGATATGATCATTATAACCATTACGTTTCACAAAGATATACGGGGCTTCGATGGACGTTTCATTTTTAGAATAAACATCTGCCTCAAGATCCGGTATATGATTCGATAGTTCTTCTCAGACCTTCCTGCAGAAACCAAACTCGACAAGAAAAGCTACTTAGTATAAGCTCGTTTTACAAAGTTATAGCCAAATACGTTATAGTGCTATATTTAAATGTGTGACGGTGAAATTCCCAAATGGCGTAAGTCATGCACAATTGTATTCATAATGATATTATCTAACACAATTAAATGATTAATACATCACCAAAACACGACAAAAATACTACTTACAACAAGTAATTTGTGATCGATTGAAATAACATATAAAAATATGCAACCGAAAACAATAAAGCATAGAATCATTTACCTTAATCACCATGATAGATGAAAATTGATTTGTATAACCGATTTATGGGTACGGAGAAACTTAAGTCTTTTTTTTATACAACCATTAACAGCAGGTTCACTTAGCGGTTTGGGCGTTAAATCCAAACAATATTCAGACACATTTAACCTGAACCAACCATCAACCGAGATCAATCACTCTAATGTTTTCCATTAGGCAATTTATTAAACACCTGTGCAAGACCTACTAATGTTTTTACTGAGGCATTTTATTGACCACTTGCGTTACAACTACCAAAATTTTTCACTAAGGCATTTTATCGAACACTTGTGTTACACCTACTTATTTTTTCACTGAGCCATTTTATCAACTTTAAGCATGCAATCTCGTAAACTTGACGATTATAATCAAACATCTACCTTCTAAATAGTATAACTTCATGATTAGCCTAATGATATATCATAATCCGCAATACGATTTCACAAACTTGAAAATTACAAAAGTTTAAGTTAATTAACCTAAGAAAATTTACACATAGTAAATCACACTAAAAAATCACATTCACCTAATTCAGTTAAATCTACTCAAACAAGTTACAAGCCCTAATTCATAGGTAACTAATTCACAGCATATATCACACGATATAACAAGCAGTGAAGTTAAATGAAATCCGAACCGTAACACAATGAGAGCTTGCTTTCGATCCGTAACCAACCGACTGATGAGACGAGATGAAATAAAAGAGATGAAATTACATGGTGAATGAATTGAAGCTAATCTGAGCTGATTGTGTGTGAATTTGGTGTAACTGAATGAATTTTAAAACCCTAGAAATTTCGATTTGGGGGTGAATGATGGATAATGAAAATGATTAGACTGATGGGTGGATAGATAATGATGGGTCGGATCTTATCCAAGTGAATATAATCACTTGTTTACAAGTAAAAAAACAAATTTCTTCTCGTTATCTAAGTTATACTAGTATAAGTTATATATCTAAGTAATTTTTTTTACTTTATCCAAGTTAATTTTTTTTTTCATTTTTACACATTAATGAAAAATGATATTTTGTTTGTAAGTTTGTGTTTCAAATAATATGTTTAGATGAGAATTGCATCAATCAAAGTTAAATATTTGCAACTTTACATATTTTTTTATAATACAAGTTTTTTATTCGTAACATGTGATTGTGTTTACGATTTATGGGTAAATATGCGAATGTGCATATTTTAGCATGTATATATATGTAAATGCCCCTTATTTTTTTATTATTTTATAGAATTAACATTTAACAATGTAAAAAGTGACCAAAATTACGTCACTGGCGTTTATCATATCAATGACCAAATATCTCGTCACTATTCTAGATCAAAAATACCTAGAACGTAATTTAGGACTACAACATGCACCATCTTTATATGTTTCGTCAAGACTTTTGAACAGTGACGAAGTAAGGTATTTGAGAATGTCTTATTGAACCTGGAATGATTTGAGCTTTAATGAGCATAGTTTGGAACTCGTTTAATATGCGAGCGTGAAATTCGTACGAAAAGCTTACTTATAATACTTTTTTGTAAATAAAACTTAAAAATATGCAAAAAAAAACTAATTAACGAGCCAAGCTTGAGTTCTGTGAATAACTATCGATACTGAGCTCAAGCTTTCAAACTATAAATCAAACTTGGCTCGAGTTATAACTTCTTAACGTTAAACAAATCACCTTGTGTATTTATGTAGTTATGTTTATGCTATGTTTTACAAAATTAACAATCCTTTAGCAAAATTTTTTTTGTTTTTTTTGTAATATTATTTTATATTGTAACTAATTTGTATAAAATATAAAATTGCAAGAAAACTATATGCCTTTTTAAGGCTAAGTGCAATGGTTTTTTCTCAGTTTTTTCATGCCTTTAAAACTATATGCCTTTTGTAACTAACTTGTATAAAATATCCGGGGAATTGCATATATATCCCTTTATAAGCTTAAAATTGCATATACTATATTATACTTTAAATATACTTTATTTATATATATATATACTATTTATATAATATTTATTTATATTTATATATGGAATATTTATATATGGAATGGATCAAGTTAGTATACCAATTATAATTGTAGATAATAAGAAGGATTTTTAGCCACACATTTTAAATAGGAAAGAGAATTTTAAGGGGAGATGCATGCATTTTTATAGGTGCATCTGAAATGTGTGGTTGTGGTTTCTTCTTATCATTCTCATTATAAGTTTTCTTCTCATTTAATCCTTATATGTGTGTGTGGCTAAAAATCATATTGTAACTAATTTGTATATATATTTTATTTATACTATTTATACTTATATAACTAATTTGTATATATTATATATTATATATATATATATATATATATGGGATCATGAGAAAACCTCATCTCGGTGGAAAACCTAGAAAACCACTTCTCAACCGTTGGATCAAGCCACCCTCCCTTCTTTTTTTTCACACCAAACTACAGGGACCATATTGTATCTTTCTTCATTCTTTAAGGGAGGGTTTTGTAAATTCCTACTTTTCATATATAATGCCTAACTTTTTTTCATTTTTTCTTTTTCTTCTTTCTCTCACTCCACGACCCGACCTTTTTTTCTCTCTCAATTCCTAAATCATAATATTCATGAAATCATTTTGTTCATATCTGATAACACGAAGTCATCTCATCAGATTCACGAAATCAGTTCCATGCTCTTATGTTATCAGATTCACGAAATCATCTCATTGTAATATATCAAATCGAAGATCAAAGTAAGTTATGTAACTAATTTCGATTATAGTTTTGTTATTTTTGCTAATTAAAATTAATTATAAAGCTTGCATATGTGATTTTTATTGTTTTATCTGTACGAAATTTTGTTCATATTGAGTTAGGTTATTGTTTTATAACATTTGATTCATTGAATAGAACATTTATTTGAAATGAAATTGAGAAGGAAATACATGGAAAACATGTTTACAAAAACTGCACACTAAGTGTTTGATAAAATGTCTGAATGAGATTTTATAACTGCGATGCACTAATTTTACATTGTGATGCCCTAATTTTTGTTAATAGATCTTAATTACACTATGATGCCCTAATTAATTTAGGCAAGTTGATTTTAGATTTGGATGAAAACACTCGCTAATACAATTGTATCGACTCCTGGTTTGTTGCTACTCTATGTATCACCACGTTAGCATAACATGTGCTACGACGTTAGGTTACAGGTTTTAGGTAGTATATACATACAATAGCAAGAAGTTACTGATATTGTACCATCCAAAAGTAAGTTTTGTTGTATGATGTATGAGCAGGAAAAGACCTAAAGTTGGATACAAATCTGATATTTTAACCCTGTTTTTCTTTTGTTTTCTTGTGTATAGAAATATTAAAATAGTTCAACGATTTTAATTATGATCTCACTTGGTAATTAATGTGATTGGTTCCCACATTCCGGTTCGTTGCCATCTAAAACGTGCTTTCAATATGATATAAAATCTTTCTTAATTTTGATTAATTTTAGTGTAAGTTATGATTGGTTTGGATATTCTTTCATGTGTTTGGATTAGTTTGAACTAGATTATGTTGAATTTGTTATATGTCCTACCAAATTTAGGTGATTTTCTAACTTTTTTGGTAAGTGTCTTTGTGGTTTATGTCATCTTGCCATATGCACACATAAATTAATTTAGTTTGAATTATTTGCAATTGGTTTGTGTGCTATTTTCCTACCGAAAGTTAGGAACTTATGGAATCTTGCTTTTGTGGTGTAAAAGTATTGATGTGAAAGAATTTGCTCAAACTTGATTCTATCAACCCTTATATTCTATGTTATCATATGGTAGATGGAATTTTAAGTAGTTGCAATTTGACTTTAGAGGTTAAATTTTGAATACTTGTTAAGTTTTGTGAGTAGTATCCAGTAATCCACAATTACACTTTGATTAGCTTGCATCATATAAACGGGATTCACTGAATGAGAATGTATTAATTTACTTAAATTAGGTACATTTTGATTTTAAAGTTTATTTTAGTAGAATATTTATAGTATGTTTTTACTAAGAGATTGGATAATTTTTTCTTTGATTTAGGGATCAGATGCAGTCCCTAAGCATAAGGTTCTTGTTTTTGGAAAGGCCGCTTTGAAATGAGTAGATATTAGTTCCAGGAGCAACAAATATATAAATGAGATTAGTTATGTAGTAACAAATATATGAAAGGGATTTAAAGGTTGATGATATATAAGCCTTTGAGTTGATTGGTGGCGGCACACAAGTGCCAAACTTGCAGGTGTATTGCTATTTTTTATTCTGTTTTATAGTACATGCTAATTGAAAGTTCTGTTATTCACATTATATTCGTTTGCAAGACGGTCATGAGGTTCCATTGTCTTAAGCAATGCTATAGAAAAAGAATTTTTTTTGTTGCAATATAGTTCCACATGAACCTTAAATATATTCGGAACTAATTAAAATGTTTTTGGATTGATTTTTTTATGCATCCTTTTTTTTCACCTTTACAAGTTGCTCTTATGCGATGCAACTTACTTTTACCACTAGTATTGATGTATCCTTTTTCACAGGCTAAGTTTCAAGAATTTAATAGGAGGAGTGATCTTCACATACGTCTAGATGCATATAAGGCTATAGTTTTAGGTGCTTCATTACATGCTGCAAATCTAAGTGATGGAATTAAATTGAATAGTAAGCTTTGTTTGATCGACGACAGCTTGGTATGATCGGCTATAGACTCATGATGGATCTAGATGGTCATGATCTTGTAAAAGATGCGAGCACCGCACAGTTACTTGTGTCACGGTTGAAAAAGTTACCTATAAAGGTAAATCTTAATTAAGAGTTATAGTCTTTGTACTATGTGATAATCAGGTATAGCTTCTTTTGCTTTCTTTATGAAATTCATTCACTTATTAAAGTGCCTCAAATAGATGCACTAAAATGCATCGAACAGATGCACTAAAAATTATCAAACATGTTTAATTACAACTTATTTGTGGTAAGTCTATTTATAATTATCAAACATGTTTTTTTGTATTTTATTAGGGCAAAATGATAAACTAAAATTTAGACACTCTACCATTACTATATCTGAGTAAGAGCTTGATCAAAACAAATGCCCTTAATCAAACAAATAGATGCCCTTAAATAAAACAAACATATGCATACAAACAGACGCCCTTAAATCATACAAACAGATCCCCTAAAACACAACAAATGCCCTTAATGAAACATATGCCATTAAATCATACAAATAGATGCCCTTAAATGATACAAACAGATGTCTTTAAAACAATTAGATACCATTTCATGAAACAAATAGCTGCCTTAAATAAATTTATGATGCTTTAATCTCACAAAATAGATTCTTTAATCATATGATCTGATATAAGCAACATTATATAAATAAGTTTGTTATTGCAGATCAGATTGTAGGAGAAGGGAAATAGTTAGATCATGAGAGAAGAAGAATCTGGTCATCCTCGAGTTTGTTGGAACTTACCTAAGCAAGTAACTTCCTAAATCATATGATTTTAATGTATATCTTTTGACTAGTTTTCTCCTGTAGTGGGTCTAACTTGAGCTTCAATATAAAAAATTTGACTTAATTTGATATATTATGACTACAGGAAGTTTTAGTGGTTGGATTAGAAAGAAGTACTCGGAAGAGAGATACCACTAAAGTTGGACGAAGTGATGCTTTAGAGACGAACCTCACAAATGTCATGGGGATAAGTTGATTAATGGAGTTTGCTGGTTACTATGATGGGAATAGAAAGTTCAATCAATATACCAATGGATGAAAGATGACTACTCATTTGGTTTCTACTTATGTAGGATGGTTAATTCTCTGATATAGCATAGGAGCTGAAACTCTGGAAATTTTGGAACCAAGATCCTGATCTTGTAGCGGAGGCTGTATCATTTTTTGGTACTGGATTAGAATCGATTTAGTTACAAACCAAACTTTAGTCAGGACTTGAATTCTCTACAAATGATTTGAGAAATCGTCATAAAGAATTGTACTGGTGTTTGCAAGGATATTTTATTAAAATGTGGCTTTTTTCATCAAAGTAAAAGTAATTTATTTCCTTATTTTTGGTCTGTCATCGAACTAAATTTTATGTCGATTTTCTGCTAGAACCCAAAACTGTATCATAAATACAGTTTTGATACTATTTAGTTTCATGACAGTTTTAATATAAATCTGTTTCTTTATCACATTCATTGCTTTGGAATGATGTTATTAGTGGATGATATAACAGGTATCTGAGTAGTCTCTCTTTGAAGGCTCATCAACTTGAATCTTTGCTTGGTCGTTAACCGTGTTGGTCTTGTCTTATCATTGTCTTATCTTGTCTTATCATTGTCTTTATCACATACATACGCTTAAAATTAACTAAAGACATGCCCTTAATCATTTCAAATAGATGCCCTAATATTAACAAACAGATGCCTTAATTTTTTAACAAACAAATGCCTTGAATCTAATGATTTGCATTGTCCAACCATGATTATATAGGAACACTTGAAATAAAACTTTTATTGAAATTCATGTCTATTAAAGTCACCCATATGAAACCAAACACCGACAACTACTTGAGGACAATTCATTCATTTCTAGTCATTTGCATAAAAAAACTAAACCAAATAGATGCCCTAAATCATTTAAAATAGATGCCCTAAATATTTGCCATACATAAGCTTAAAATTAACTAAATTTATGCCTTTAATCATTTCAAACAGATGCCTTAATATTAACAAATAGATGCTCTAATTTGTTAACAAACAAATTCCTTGAATCTAATGATCTTCATATTGAATAGTTTTCATGATATCCAAATGCCTTAATATATTTTTAAACAGATGCCAAAAAAATAGTTATGAACTGATTCCCTAACACGTTTTTAATAGTATCTTAAACCATCATTTCAAACAGATGCCCTAATATTAACAAACAGATGCCCTAATTTTTTAACAAACAAATGCATTGAATCTAATAATTTCCATTGTCCAACCATGATTATATAGGAACACTCGAAACAAAACTTTTATTAAATCCATATCAGGTCTATTGAAGTCACCCATATGAAACCAAACACCATCAACTCCTTGAGGACAATTCATTTATTTCTAGTCATTTGCATAAACAGCTGAACCAAACAGATGCCTAATAGATGCCCTAAATAATTTAAAACAGATGCCCTAAACATTTTCCATACACACACTTAAAATTAACTAAATATATGCCCTGAAATATTTCAAACAGATGCCTTAAAATTAACAAACAAATGCCCTAATTTTTTAACAAACAAATGCCTCGAATCTATTTTTTTTAACCAGATGATGAATTCATATACAAACATATACCCAAGGTATGACCAGCAACGATGCACTAAATATACAAACAGTGCACTAAACATACAAACTCGTGCCTTACTATGTATAAAGATGCACTAATCGAACTCATAGATTCCTAAATTTGTCATGATTTAACAATAATACAAATTATGATATACTTAATATGTCATGATTAAAACAGATGCCCTGAATCATTCCATCAGTTGCAGTATCGACTGATGCAGTAGCTTCGCCAAGTACCAAGACTTTGCTTTTTTTTAGTAGCACACGCCCTATGCATACAAGGTGCCTTTGATCCACGCTCTAGTTCTCTCCATTCTCACTAACTATTTGTTTCGAATGAAAACTAATAAGATACTGTAATAAAAGTTGAAAATGCTTAATGTGAAGACTATGAACAAGATCGACCTGGTGAGTCGAGTTTCCCTTCATTGCTCCTCACTTCATCTCCAAGTTGACACTTATCGAGTGCCTAATGTATTAACAAATATTGTTAGATTATATGGGAGCGTTTATATCTGCTTAATGCATTTTCATATAGAAGACAAGAAATTTTGAACAGGTTTGGGATAGATTGCCTAAATTACTTATTTGATTTTTTTATAAGTTAAAGAAAAACAGTTTGAAATCACTTTTTTTAAATCATTAACCAAATAAGCAAGTATAGTAACCGATCCCAAACACCCCTTATAGCGCCATATGATGTTAGAAAACACTGAAATTCATATGACGTAATTTAGCTACCTCTCAAATCTAAGTACCTGAAGATGGCGTATATCGACTTCACCCTGTAACAAATGAAGATGATTTATCTTCCAGTAACTTCCCGAGAGAGTCATATTCAGTGTAACACAACCTTGTCTAATTTATCCATGTTTCTCTTATGTGTATTAAAGGATCTTATTAGGTTCTCTTATTAAGTAATTTCAAAATTACATGTGATAGCAAGTTTCACATGCTTAAGACAGATTTAAAATGGTCAAACCACTGGTAAACATGCATGGACGCTACATTTGCCCTGAAATATTAAAATTAACTAAATATATGCCCTGAAATATTTCAAACAGATTCCTTAATTTTTTAACAAATAAATGCCTTGAATCTAATTTTTTAACCAAACGATGAATTCATATACAAACATATGCCCTAATAGCTGAACCAAATGCCTTGAATCTAATTTAAAACAAATGCCTTAATAACAAAGAAATGCCTTGAATCTACTTTTTTAACCAAACAGATGCCTTAAATAATTTAAAACAGATGCCCTAATAGCTGAACCACACACCATCAACTACTTGAGGACAATTTGTTTATTTCTAGTCATTTGCATAAAGAGCTGAACCAACCATATGCCCTAATAGATGCCCTCAATAATTTAAAACAGACGCCCTAAACATTTTCCATACATACGCTTAAAGCTAACTAAATTGATGCCCTGAAGTATTTCAAACAGTGCCCTAATATTAACAAACAAATGCCCTAAATCAAAATCTCATTCATACATTTTATCAAACACCTAGTGTGCAACTTTAATAAATTCGTTTTTTTCATGCAATTTTTTATCAAACACCTAGTGGCACTTCCTTAGACGTGTAATCTGTTTCGAAAACACATTCCCAAACACTTCCTAAGCTAATTTGTTATAACTAATTACAGTAACACAAAAAAGTAGCTTATAATAATAAATTTAAAAAAAGTGAAATTAAATGAGTGAATAATAGAAAGCAATAATACAATTGAATGGATCTTATGAACAGAAGAAAGATCAACGACTCTGTCGTTGGAAGATGTCATTTAAGATCTTTTTCCTCATCTTTTTTGATTATCGTAATTAAAAAAAGAGTGCATTCACACGTTGATCTAATTTAGATCGTGTATTTATCGGATTTGATCTGAATTTTTGGTTTTATTTTGATCGCAAATGGTTCTTGTGGTTTAATATGTGTGTTTTGAATTAAATCTGAGTGTTTGATCTGATTTGATCTGATCTGATCTGATTTGATGAGTCTATGCATGTTAGAGTGTGTGTGTATGTGTGTTAGAACGAGTGGTGCCAACTTCTTCCCTTCTTTTTTGTGATTTTCATTTCTACCCCCTGATGTTTGATATGTTTTTAAAATCTACCTTGTAGTTTTGTTTTCTAGGTTTTCTACGAATATAAGGTTTTCTCTAGAACCCATCCCTATATATATATATATATATATATATATATATATATATATATATATATATATATATATATATAAGTGTACAACTGCCGGCATTTGGAAATAAAACTAAAATAAAACCGTGATAGGTGGGCTTTTCCGATTTCGGGTTTTTTCGGGTTTTTTCGGTTTTGGTTTATCGGTTATTTTTGCGGTTTCGATTCAGCGGGTTGGCTAGGTTTGTCGGTTTCACATATTTTTTGAACACCCCTATCCATAAAGCTTAACTTTATATAAATCAAATAGTCATTGAAGAACTGAAAACCATTGCTCACTAAAATAATTATGATCAGTATAATGAAAATATTAACATCCGTTAAAGAGTTAAGATACGCGATATGAAATTTTTGACATCCGTAAATTTATTGTAAAAATTAAACGTAATAAATTAAAAACATGGTTAGCAAGAAATTTTTATGTTATGGTACACGCCGCCGCAACACGCCGAAAACCTGCTAGTATAGAAATCAGTTATTATCCCTCAAATTTTAAGTTGATTTCTAATAATGAAGTCACTTCAAGCAATAGTTTGCTTATTTTCTTCTCGTTTTTCTTTTCAATTCAAATGTGATTATACATAGAAGGTAGTTATCAGCAATCAGATTTGTCTTGGTCAAGCTGTAAAGGAATTTGTGGATGACATATCAACATCTGGAGTTCGAAGCTTGTATTAGTGCATAACAAAATATAAACAAAGAATACATTGGTTTATAATTAAGATCGGAGTATCATGCTCTGTGGATTCCCCACCACAACAGATGAAAATAGAAATTGTGGTCAATGAGTTGCAGCGTATTCTCGAAGTGCATCAAAATATACAAGGTACTTTGTTCTCTCCTTTTGCAGAATATGATTTTACATGAGTTTGTTAATAAATCATCACAAACTTGGATTTATTTTTAAAGGCTTTCAGGTCTAATACCATGCTTTGTGAAATTTGTAAGTAACTGCAACAAATAAGGAGCATTGCATGTCATAGTTATATAAACGTTACTTTGTCAAAAATGTTTTAGTCATTTAACTTTTGGTCAGGGCCAAACATGCAACCAAAACTTCAAAATAAGGACGTTCGCTGCAATTTCGAAAGGATTGGGATCAAACCTGCAATTTGGCCAAACAACAGGGACCAAAAATGCAATTTACTCTAATAATAAACTTATATACGCCAAAAATCTTAAAATAAGCCAAAAACAAATAAGAAGTATAAGCTTAAACAAACACCCCTAATACTAAGGTTCGGTCAACACTTCTCACTATTACAATGAAATATGCGCTGCAGACCCCATTTGGAAACAGCCAAATGGACTTGACTTGCGGCTAAAATGCTGTTGGCCTGCAACTTTTCAACACAAAGGTTTTCTGAAAATCATACTTGCACTTATCGTTAAAACTTGAAACTTTGCAGAAACATTATACATGCATCAAATACCATTTATGTAAATGGACTTTGCATAAAAACGAGTGAACGCATATTTTTTATGAATAAATGGTGTTTATGTCTTCAAAACCATAATTTTGAACAATAACAAAAACAGTATCCAATTTCGAATCAATATAATTGTAATTTATGTTTGTTTCTTATAAATAGGAGAAAGATGAAGTTATCAAGTTTCAAAATTTTTGGTCTAGTCCAAAAAGCATAATGGTCGGTTGTGCTTAAGATCGAACCAGACCAAGGAAAAAGAAAAAGAAAAATGGTGAATCGATGACCGGACCAAAATATGTTTGCCTTGGTTTAGTTCACTTTGATTTCTCGGTTTGGTTCGCTCCACGGTATATTATGCTAAACCCTAGTATATACTATAGAGAAAACGCGTTCGCTTAGAACTTAAAAACTCAAAAATGAGTAATGTTGTTAGAATAATTTACTCCTACATATAAAAGACAATGCAATCTATTACGAAGTAAGTATTTAAATACTTAATTACAATTTAAACTACTAAATTTTTTCTCTCTCACTTATTTTGTTTTGTTTTTTCTGATGTTTTATGTTTGACTTGCCAAACCATGTCTGCAAGAGAAGAGATGGATCTGAAGTCTTTAAGACAAAAAATAATAAAAAAATTATTTTTGTCTCTTATGTCTTAAAATAAACAAACACACTTATTTTATTTCCTCTTCTCGTTTGCCGACATAAGAAAAAAAAACAAACACACTTCTTTCATTTCCTCTTCTTGCTTGCACACATAAGAAGAAAAAAACGCGCTTCTCTCATTTCCTCTTCCCGCTTGCAATGAAAAGTGAAAAAAAGTGTTTCTTTAAAAAAAACAAACACTTAAAAAAACTAAACACACATATTAATGCTACTATATACAGTCGCTGTTATACAGGTAATCGTCTAGTTTAAATAAATTGAAAAAAAACATAAGAGAAATAAAACATAAAGGATTAAAGTTAACAACCCTTGTAACTAACTGACTGACCTATAGTAAAAGAGTTGATGAAACGTTCATTTCATGAAGGGATATACTAATAAAAGATTCAGTCAACACTACATAACATAACATATAGCCTTCATTCTCAATCGCTGGTAATTTTTCAACTTCATTTTATAATTTTTTATTGAAATTTGTGATTGATTGATTGTAATTGATGCTTCTTATATATATAGAAATATATAAGAAAGATTAAGTTATCACCAAGGGAAGTGGAGAAGTTGATGTTACATAATGCTGGTTTTTTAGCCCAGAATTAATTTGCAGTGTATGACACATTGGATTTTAGAAATGATTTATAGTTAAGCCTGGTGTGTTTGGAATTTTGGATGCGAGCTTAAGCTTATGAAAAGCTTTTATAAGCTCAAGCTAATGAAAATGAGTTGTGTTTGGCACAGGGCTTAAAGGGGCTTAAGCTTTTGAAATAAGCTAGCTTATAAAATAAGTCTTGTTTGTCATACATGTTTATGGAAGTTTTTATAAGCCATAAGCCTCCATAAGCCCAAGCCCATAGAAAAGGGCTTACGGGGGCTTATAGCTAGTCAAATTACTTAAATACCCTCAAAATTTGATGGGTTATCATGCAAAAGTTGAAAATATATGTGAATTAATTTGACGTATTTTTATGCGATTTTACATTAATAAGCTTCGACTCCAACTAATTCGCAAAAAACCTTTTATAAAAATATAAGCTTCTAGCTTTCGGCTTTTAATATAAGCCCTACCCCACCTCCAGCCCAACCCCAGCCCATTGCGCCAAACATACGGCATGTTTGTTGTTTCATTTTGAATATTTGAATGAATGGTAGATTTGAGAAACTAGTTATAGGTAAGCCTAACAATATGATGACGACACGTGGCATTACGATGTAGAGAGTGAAAATGTGAAAGACATGTGTCAATTAATTAGATATACTTTTTGTAACACCCCTAAAGCCGAAAGGAGGTTCACCTAAGAGGTGTTTGTCTAGGCTTAGGTGGTGTTTGTTCGGTTATGACTTATTTAGTTTTGGGCTTATGTTTCCGGCTTATATAAGTCCATTATGTCATAATAAACTTATATAAGCCGAAGAGTTTCAATATAAGCTACAAAAGTGAGTTTATAAAACATAAGCCCAAAACAAATTGCACATAAGCCGAAACAAACATTTTGTGTTAGCTTATTAACCAAGCTTATGAGCTTGTATAGGTTTAGAAAGCCCTATAATCCCACTTTTTTCAGCTAATAAGCTTATTTTGTTGAGCTTATGCCCTTAAATAAGCTATAACTTCAACTTGATAAGCTTATGAGCGTAAAAAATCGGCCTTGTCAGTTTTTCTAAATTTCACAAAGCTTGGTTGTAAGATATTAGATATCACAACACAATGAATGATCTAGGGGTTGGCCAAATTATCTTAGAGAGAGAAAGTGAGTTCTAGTGAGAGAAAATACACCTTATGTTTGTGTATTATGAAATGAACAACGAACCTCCTCCCATCGCTAGAAGGAGGCTTAAATACAATAAGTTTGGATGCCCCAAATAGGCTATGGAGTGAGCTTACATGTTGGTAAAAGACCCGGCCCAATTCCATAAGTATTACGATAACTACCGGACTACGAGCTATGCTATTCTAGACAATACAAGGGGTGATCGAGTCTTTTTCATAAACCTAACAATCTCCCCCTAAGGGAGGTCACCCCTGAAAATACAAATTGAATCCTAGCATTCTATAAGTTGATCTTTGACTCTGGCTCGTAGTCTTTGATTCTTCATTCATTAATCTTTTTGTACATTAATTAGTGATCATTGATTTTAGACTTGAGCTTGTTCCTTTGACTTGTGTGATCTTTGAGCTTTCTTTGAGATCATCAGCCACACAGTAAATCTCTTAATCATCCTTATTCTGAAGTATTGCCTCCATGTGATGTTTTGACCTTCGGACCGGCATGCTCACACCTTTCTGGATCATGATAGCACACATTAGAGTTGCGGAATATAAAGTGTGAGCATGGGGTGGTGAATTGAAATTGCAAAAATCAGGTACCTCCATGTCCATCTTTATGTGTTCCTAAAATAAAACAGTTAGCAATAAAGTTGGGGGGACAAATATGGCTTTGTCATTCGCCCGTTGATGGTTAGAGTAACCTTAAGATCTGTGAGGACCGACTTGTGATCAGGTAGAAGCTCCTTTAAAGAAGATTCTCCTTGACAGTAATTTCCAGCTTGTAGTATTAATTCTTCCAACAAGTGAATGTTAGAGTCATTGTACTTAGCGTGTTCCCATATCGGAGCGTCTCAAAGCAAACAACACGATATAGGTGAATCAATGAGTTTGAAACCCACCGATTTAAGAAAATTGATTTGAAAAGCAGTCGCATGTCACTCAGGAAAGAGTTTTTGTGACACATCAAATGTTTTAAAATAAAAATCAAATTTCATCAGAAACACATTTGTTTTGAAAGATATACACAGTCAATGTGCTCGAAAATCAGTTGTTGAGCACAAAAACTACTCGTCAATTCACTTTCTGGAACAAGTTTGATTCATAAAGAATCGCACCATCGTTGCTTTCCATTTGTCACAAGTTTGATCCATAATGGATCTCACATGTCACCTACCAAGAGCTTGTTTGATGTTGGCTCTAGAAGGATTTCCATCTTCATTGTGAGTACTTTCGTATCACTCGGATGTTGTGGCAATACCACGAGAATAATGCGTAGGACTCTTAAGATCTTACTTGTTATCACAGTTTGTGATGAACAAGCATAGTTTGTATTAGTGTCCTAACAAGATTTTTGGATGATCTCATGGCTCTAGACTTAATAGTGCACTTTTGGTTTTTAGTAGTCGGAGGCTGGAGCAGACGGCCACCTTTTCAATATCATCTAACTCGGAGTGAGAGAGATGATAGAAATGTATTGATCTCCATGAGAAATGAAACAAGAATCCTTTGAGAGATCTTAAGTGGCTAGGGAGGATTGTGCAGCGTATCACTGGGTCTATGATACTTGTCTTCAATGTCAGTAATTAACCATGCAATTCTGACAGCATATGTATTGACCCGGTTTCTGCCTAATGTTTAAGGAGGACTGCTTTCTTTTCACCCTTTATCTTAAAATTTCTTTTTCATTCTTAACCCCTTCAGTGCTTACCGAGACTTCATTACTAGTACCTTGTTGGGTATGTTCCAGTACTAGCTCCATCTCAGTCCACACTATTCCCTTATTCTCACATTACTCCTTCTGTAATCATACCTAAGGATTTCTACACTAACTAGTGGATTGTCCCTGGGTAGATCCCTATGTCTCTGGCGGGATCGTGGGAATGAGTACCTAATCTTACCATCCTTATAACTCCGATAAAGTAAGTACAGGGTCGGTCTATTAGAACAGTTCACCTTGCCATAAAGCCATTTGATAAAATCCACCGAGGTACTTGTGATATAACTATCAAAGATTTTGTACCTCAATTGGTGTTTCACAGCAGAAAAGCTCCCCCTCAATATATGCGTCGATTCACGAAAATATTTAGCACATGGAGGATGGAGTGCGCACTTGAGTCATTAGTATCACATTTTTATCAGATTTAATATTTAAATCACATTCTCTCCCATAATCAAAATTTTCAAACCCTTTGAGATTTTGGATCCCAATGGATTTAAATATGTTAAAAATTTGGGAGAAACATGAGTTGATTATGTACAAGCCACAATTCGGAACATATAATTGCTCCCCCTTAAATTATGAGGGATTCTGTTAGTGTCAGGTATTATAAGTTTGAAGGATTTTGAATTTAATGAAAAATTCATGAAAAAATTCATACCCTGACACATAACACCAAATACAACTTCTTCTCTTCTTTGTCAAGAAATAATGCACTGAAACGTACATTAGATCGAGGGTGCACGGATATAATGTAATCTATGCCCGGGAAAAGTTAATTACCCGTTGCTAGGAATAGCCGTCTTTTTGGCGACAAGCTTTCCTTATTTTGAAGAGCGGGTTGCAGAAATAACTGCAAGCCATATGACATGTTTTGAAAGATATATACAACTTTTGTTCGAACTTTATTTACAACCACGTGTCATTATTGAATGACATTTCTAGGGTCATAAATATTATTGATACCAGAAGACATGTCATCAAAGTACATCTTTTTGAGTTTTTCTGATTTTATATTTTTGTATTTTGATTTTGTAAAATTTTATAAGAAATGAAAAATCTTTTTGGGTTTTTATGATTTTCTTATTTACATAGGATACATGAAGAATTATCACCATTATTCTTCATTTGCGTCAAAGTAGCACCAAATGGCATGTTCTTGTAGTTGACTTCTTGTCGAAACCGGTCGAGAAGGATCGTTAATAACATTCTCCAATGGGTGATTCTTTGTCAACTTAGTGATAGTATAAAACGATTGGTTAAGATGATGCAAATTTGATGGAATGACCCCTTGTAAAGTTGTAACTTCAGAACTCGGGTCTGGAGAAAGATTATGAAGGAGGGGTGCATTATGAAATTGTGCATTTTGATGTCTATAAATTTGTTCTTCAACACCTTGATGAATGACTTGAGATTGAATTTCCTGATTTGTTGGTGAAGTACTAGCAGATGGTACATCTTGATCAATGGTAGTTGACGAAGTTGAACTGACTAGATCAATAGCTCTTAGAGCAGTAACAACTACTAGATCTGGAGAAACACTACATGGTGGAGGACTGAAGTACTCATCAAACAATGGTTGAAACAGGATCACATAGTCTTTCTTGGATGGTAAAACATAAGGTGTTGGAGAAACTGGGTTTGTACAAGTCTTGAACTGAACTGATGTATCTAGGAGTCGAAAGTTGAGAGCCGGGTCCTGAACTGAATTGTTTAGAAGCCATAATGACCATATGACCATTTGAGGATAGAAGCACACTTATAATAAAAAGATCTTATCCGAATTAAACCGCATTGATCTCATCATATTCACTTTTCTTCCCCTCAAAAAATTGCATATGTTGTTGCCATTTTTGATGAACAAGTGAATTAAGATACAAGCTAATATATGTTGATCCACTTGTTGATAAAACGAGCATGAGAACTTGTAGTAGTTGCTAAGAAGACCGCTCGTAACCAAGAAGATTTATCTTCTTTTGAAGATAAAGCGCACTGAAGCGTACACTTTTCTTTTCTTTGAGGAGCGGGGCCTAAAGTGATGTCTACAGACGCCATATGACCATTTTTCAAGCATCAATCAACATGTAATTAATTCACACTTCTCCCCCTCAAAGATTGCATATGAGGTTTCCATTTTTGATTGAACAAGTGAATAACAATACAATCTAAGGTATGTTGATCCACTTGATAACAGAACGAGCATGGAAAAAGCATGAATCATGTTGATAAGAATGGTAAAAAACAAGAAGATTTCTCTTCTTCCGAAGATAACGTGCACTGAAGCGTACACCTTTCTTTTCTTTGAGAAACAGGGCTTGCAGTGTTGTCAGCATACGCCATTTTGTTGACATTGAGGTCTGAGGCTTGAACTGTAGTGTTCAAACATCATCCGATTTCCCCTCATATGTTGTGACCAGCCTGAGTCCAAATATCACAGGACGATCTATACGACCTGCATTTGAAAACAGACAAAAATGGAGAGTTTGGTGTGCCGGATCCCTAATTGCTTTTGGGGTTCAGTTAGTTAGTGCAAGCATTATCAAGGACTATAGCAACCATAAGTGCCTAGGTTTCAACAACAATTGGAGCACTAGTAGATGCAATAGACCTAGTTACAGGGCATTGTTCACCTAAGGGGATTGTCCTACCAGTTGGCTTCCATTGTTGTACAGGCACTACTTTAGGTTTAGTAATCCTACTTAAAGGGCACTGTTCTCCTAGAGTGAATTTCCTTCCAGTGGGCTTCCATTGATAACCAACATTAGCAAACAGTTTTTCTGTTGCTTTCCAAGTTTGCATAACTTGTTTGACTGTCCAAACTTTCTTGACTGGGGGTTTGTTGGACGACTTCAAAAATGTCTCAACACATTTATCATGACTAGACGAAATTATGCATTTTGTACAAGTCTTGCAGCGAGAATCAAATATCGATTTATTACAGTACGCTTAAGGCTAATACTCGAGTCAACACGATTCTGTTTCTGCAAATCAGACTTAGTGTTCCTAATGTGGTCCTCTACTTTGTTCTTAGGGACACTTTTAGCTGTCGAAGTCCTGTCATTCTTTATATTGCTCCTAGGTTTTGACCTGCTAACTTCTATAGATGGACTGATGGGAACATTAGTCTTTGGCTCATTCAGTTACTTAACATGTGTAGATGTGTTGTTGGCTAAAGTTTAAAGTGGTTCATTAGCAGACCATTATCTCGTTTCTCTTTTGGGCTTTGAGGCGAAGCACATTTGCTAATAGTTCCTTGAGACCGTTTTTGTGGTAACGCGGGCTGTTATTCCAGACTTATTATCAGAAGGTTTTTCGTGTACAATGTCTTCCCCTTGTTCGACTATACATGGAGAGTATCTAAGTTATACCCTTATAGGCGTTGGACATGTCGGGGCAATCAGCTGTATTATGGTTAATATGAATTTTCCTATTATTTTGTAAGGCTTTGCAGTGTTCGTTTAACAATTTCGTTAAGCAAAGAAGTTATCTTTTCAATGTGTGTGGCACGCGTGATCTTAATTGAATCATATAACTCTTTATAATGTTGTTTAATCTTTGAATTTTCAGCTTGAAAACAATCATTTTCCTTTTGTAATTTATTGATAGTATCCTGTAGCTGGAAATTCTGAGACTCTAAAGGCTGAGGGAGAAGAATGCCAGTTACATCACTCTTGTTAGCTTTTAGCTGAGAAATTTGAGCTTTCAATTTGCGGATGGTGTTCCTGTAAGTTTGAAGCTAAGCGTCTTTTTCGTTTAATTCAAAAAATGCATCAAATTCAGGAGCATCCTTAGATGTCTTGGATTTAGAAGTTTTAATTCTGTCTTTTAGATGTTGATATTTTAATTGCAAATTAAGATTGTCAACCTCTAATCTTGAAAGATGCTTGACCATGTTATCATGATCATCATTTTGATTTTTTTTATGTAAGTGTAAATTCTCAGCTTCAAGCTCAACCGCACGGGTCTTTGCAACATTATGAGCAATAGATAACTCATGAAATTGATGTGCAGTTAAAGCAGAGTCAGTAACAGTATAAAACACATCATGAGCAATACACTTAGCAATGAAATTCTCATTTGTGATGAGAACATTCTTTCTTTCTATCTCACCACTCCTAAGGTCAATCACATTTTGGTCTACCTCGGCTTCCATACTTTTAAAAATCTCTTTCATCTCTTTCACTTCAGTGATGAGGGTTTTTTGAATTCCCTCAAAATGTTCTTTGAGTAATTTAAAAAATGGAATGACCTCGGTCAGATAACAATGTCTTGTTTGCTCAAATCCTCTTTCCCCTTTAGTAATCCCCGTTGGTGTAATTTTCTTTGTACACGTTTTTATCAAAATCAACAAAAAGTTGATTAAGTACAAAGATGCTAATTACAGTTTTACATATAGTAGGAAGAGTTCTGGGGACCAAATGAACTGGTGTATTGGGTGGATACACCGTTGCAGCAGCTAATTTTCTTAGGGGTAGGGTGTTGGCTTTATGGTCTTCGGCCTTTTGTTTTTCAAGATCTAAGGACCAGAATACTTGCTCAGGTGTCAGTTGAGTCTGAGGGGTGAACGTGGCCAATAAATTCTCTTTCGAGTAATTAGGGGGCCTATACGTTAATTTCCCCTTCACACTCTCTGGGTCTTTCAATTTCTCATTCATTTTCTCTCTAGACATATCAGCCAATTCACGATCTGCTTCAGATGTGGGTACAATGATAGGGACATGATCAGGTTTAAGAATCTCATTCCCATCATATAAAGCAGGTTGAGCCATTTTGGCCTTTTTAAGGCGAAAAGGGTTGGGGTCAATCATGTCCTGGTCACTATTTTCATCACACAACATTTTAGGCTTAAGCATCATATGCACAGTTTGTATGGATTGATCTTGTGCGTACAACTTGTTTTCGAGTTTATTCTTTAACATTTTTAATTGAGAAAATCATTTAAGAGTTTCATTTCTTTTTGTTTGAAATCCTGTTGCAACGTATTTACAACGTCTTGCATTATCTTTTTATGGTGGATGGTGTAATTAAGTTGTAACTGTAAAGAGTGTAACTCCTTTTTCAATTTTTCTTCCCTAAAATTACGTTCTTGAATAAGCATATGCATTTGATCATCCATTTTCTGTTCACGGTCAGTTAGGTCAAATTGTGCACGTTGTTCATATATGGCCATCTGATCTTTATAGATATTAAGTGTTGTGGTGAATGAGTCATCAGGAACATAAGCACTATTCTCATGCAGCATATAATCATCGTATTGGATAGAAGATGCACCACTAGGTACAATAGACTCTTCGTTGTGCTTCACATGTTGTTCATATGGTATAACATTGCTATTACCCATATCAACACTATCTGAATCAAGAATGTTAGTCTGTTGTACTTCGTTAGGAATCGCATGATGGTCAATGGCATTTTCCAGATTGTGTACCTCAGTTAGAATTGATGCATTAGAAGGACCAGCTTGTTGAAGTGACGACACTGTTAAGGACAAGTTTGCTATGAAGATAGTTTAAGCAGTGGGTTCATCATCAACGTCTGAGTTTAAAGCATCACGGTCATCAGCCTGGAAGATGTTTGAATCATTTTGTGCCATGTCTTGGACTGGTTGGTCATCAACATCAGTATCATATGTGTTAGATTGTTCTCCTGCAAGGAAAAACAACTCTTCTTCGTCCAACACGACTCCATTCTCTTGAGCTTGCATCAAAAGCATCTTTTCCTTAAAGTAATCTGAGTTTTGTGGATGCTAAGGCTGAGTGCAGTTCCTTGCAATGTGTCCAAAACCACCAAAGTTGTAGCACTTGATTGGTTTTCCTTGTCCTTGATTAGCATTCCTAGCTCTATTTTGTGCACCACCATTCCCAGCTGCACCTGTACCCCGAGCAAAAATCCTCTTATTCTGATTTTGTCTCCCTTGAACATTTTGAACCACAACCCTTCCATCCTGCACAGTTGCTTGATTACGGGTGTTTGATGAAGTTCAAAGTTGGTTGTTGGTTTGAGGAAGACTGGCTCTGAATTGTTGGGCAAGTAATGCAACTTGGTTGGAAAGATTTTCTATCATCTGGCCAGTTTGTGTGTAGCTAGAGTCAAGTTATGAATTCTCAACAGAGTGTGGGTTTGGTGATGTATGAACATGTAATGGCTGAATAGAGGATGAAGGTGCGGGATACTGATGAGACTGAACATGTGATATTTGAGTATGAGGTTGAACATGTGAGACCAGTGCAAGAGGATCATTGGTTGTTGGATTAAATCTGTCATTAATCTGATGGTCATATGCAGCATGTTTCTCATGTTGTTTCAAGTATGCATAGAGCTGTTCATGGTTTGTTTCTTTTAATCCTTTGTTGAGTTTTACAGTAGTCACAAACCTATCCCACTCAGGTGTCATGTTCACAAACTTGGAGTTTAGCTGAATATTTGGCATCGTTATCTTGATGTTTCTCTTGTCATTAACAAGCTTGTGGAACCTGACATAGTAATCAGTGATATTTTCACATGGGATCATCTTGAAGCATTCAAATTCATCTTACAACTAAGATTCATGGTCTTCTTTGGTTAATTCAGAGCCAGCAAGAAGCATTTTGACATTGTTCCAAATTGCTTTGGCTTCAATGTTGTGGTTGATGAGCTTGTAGATATCTTTGGGAAACCCTTGAAGGACGATGTTTGTAGATTGAATATCTGCATCAAATCGCTTCTTCTCATTCTTATTGAGATCATTGTAAGTACGAGGTCTATCTATCCTAAGGGTAATACTGCCATCATCAGAAGTCCCAAGTGTATCTCTGGTAGTACCCATCTAATAGGGTCCTTCATCAATCGACTGAAGAATATAGACACCATTTTCCTTACCTCTGCAATACATTTGAATACGTTGTGCCCATGATTCGTAATCAGTCCTATCAAGCATAGGAGGGCGGGTATCGGAACCGGCAGCTTGAATGTCATCAGAAGTAATTGACATGATTGAATGAATGTGTTATGATAATTGTTAGATCGGTACAATGATTAGTGATTGTATGTTAAAAGTGATGATTGTTTGTTAGATTAGGTGATATGTTGTTTTTTGGTTTTTGTTGAGGATGAGGTAGACAAATCTCAGTGAAGAGCCTTAGACAAATCTCAATTTGTTAGAGACAAAAAGCAGTGAAGAAGAAATTTTGCCAGAGTTTCTTTCTACCAAAACGCAATGAAGGTCTTCAAAAATAGGCAAATCGCAGGAGGCAAATCGCAGAGAAGAACCTTAGACAAAATGCAGTCACGTCCAAAGATAAAAAGCAACCAAGAAATGAAATGGGTAGAGTTCCTTCTAGGCAAAACGCAATATGGGTCTTCAAATAGGCAAAACGCAGAAGCAAATCTCAACCTGTAAAATAAACCAAAACGCAAAGACAAAGCGCAAGAGACAAAATGCAGGAGACAAAACCCAGTCCCTAATAAGACAAAATGCAGTATTGTTGTCCTTCACTAAATGACAAAACGCAATGTCCTTTCTCTGGCAAAACGCAGGAGACAAAACGCAATGAAGAATTTTGCCAGAGAGACAAAACGCAATGAAGAAAAATACGACTTTTCCACCTAAAAACACCTAAAAATCACCCTTTTGAACGTTTTTTCTTGGTTTCTTTTGCACAACTTGATCCTAGAAGGCTATAACAACTATAAAAACATCAACTTTAACACCACAAACGTAAGAATCAAAGAGTGTCAAAAATGAGACCATAAACCTTCAAAAACCAAACATTTGATCTAATCTAACCAAGAAAACGCACACACAATCCAGCTAATCATCCCATGGGCTCTGATACAAATTGTGAGATATTGGATATCACAACACAATGAATGATCTAGGGGTTGGCCAAATTATCTTAGAGAGAGAAAGTGAGTTCTAGTGAGAGAAAATACACCTTATGTGTGTGTATTATGAAATGAACAACCAACCTCCTCCCATGGCTGTAAGGAGGCTTAAATACAATAAGTTTGGACGCCCCAAATGGGCTATGGAGTGATCTTACATGTGGGTAAAAGACCCGGCCGAATTCCATAAGTATTACGATAACTATCGGACTGCGAGCTATGTTATTCTAGACAATACAAGGGGTGACCGAGTCTTTTTCATAAACCTAACAATGGTAAATAAGCTAACACAAACACCCTTTGAAAATTTCATAGGATAAGTTGAGCTAATGAGCTTATCAAATTTCAAAATTATCATTTGAGTCCGTTCCAATTCGGTTGCAAAATTTCATAATTTGCAACGAAATAGCAACCAAAGATAAAATTTAAATCTAAAAAAATTATCATTTGTTTTCCGTTGCAATTCGGTTACAAATTTTCATAATTTGCAACAGTAAAATTTAAATTAAAAAAAATTATCATTTGTTTTCCGTTGCAATTCGGTTGCACATTTTAAGGGAAGATAGAAATTATCACTTATTTTTTGATGCAATTCCGTTGCAAAAATCTAAATTTGAACGAAATAGCAGCGAAAGACATAATTTAAATATAAATGGTATAATAATTTTTTCGGTTGCAATCCCGATGCAAGAAATTAGCATGAGAATCGTAACAAAAATTTACAATAAAATTGTAAAAATAATTATTTTTTGTTGTCGTCGCAAATCCTTTGCGTTTGTTTTTTTCTCGTTAATCCACTAAAGGACGCGTGAAGATATTGATGATCATCGTAGGAAGGGTAATGCTCACATAGAATAAATAAGTATATGTGTCTATGGTAGGGTAATGGTGGTCACCCACATGAGGATAGAGAGGGAAGGGAGTTTAGGTTTAGAGGATGGAATGTAAATCACTTATAATGTCTTTGCATTAATGGGCTTTAATGGGATAATCCTAATACAATTGAAAAACCTTTTAATCAACCATAAGTACATAAGTTTAACAACTTGTCAAACTTAATCCCCATGTGGGATTCGACCGACCATATAACCCTAAGGGTGTATGGTTTTGCCTTATGATGTACTTTGTAGTGCACACTCTTTGTTCGTTGAGTTTGTAACATTTTGTGTATGAAATGTAAAATGACTTATTAAGTATGTCTTGGATCACTTACCAATAAATAGCACCCTCTTACCATGCTAACCTTTCACCTCTTCCAACTATTTTCTACCCTCTTATTTCTCTTTTATATCTCTTCATATATCTCTCCAAGTCTTTCAATCTTTTTGTGTCTTAACATCTTTCTACCATCTACTGAAAGAAAACTTCTTTACAAGAGAATAACACACAAGAACCTAATCCACTCTTATGTGTTGTCTAGATTGAGTCTTCTTCTTCTAGTCTAGTATTCTTGATGTCTTGTAACAAGTACTTAAACACTCTCATATCCATTTGTAACTAAGTGTCAAGTCTTACTCCGGGTGTAGAGAAGCAAGTGTGTAAGTCTCACCCTAGGTATGAAGAAGCAATGGTGTAATATTCTTGTACCCGGTGCGGTCAAGCTTGGGATTTGGTACTTCTTTGGTAGGAATTATTAGGAGGTTCAACAGATCAAGATGTGGTGTGAGTTGTGATGTTAGGATGCTTCAGCGTTACGTATGACAAGTAATGTCAATGAGCTAAACCATTAGCCTTGCTACTGGCAACCTAATATGACTAAGCTCCGACATAAGTTTAAATACTTAAGGTAGAGAATTAATATTGTATTTTAGTGTAACAAAGATATTCAATGCTTAGTGTACAAGGTAGATACGTGGATCATTATTTTGTCTAATGGTCCTTAAGAGGCACATTGACCTTAATGTGGGATCATGCCTTTCAAGTGTATTTTTTTGTTGATTGATCCATGATTTATAGAATGTTCCTTTGGGATTAAGATATTGTCTTCGAAACTAGTTGCATTCTACCCAAAAGCTTATCTTAAGAGGATAGTTCTTGCGCCTAAAAGACCATTAACGACAGTGATTGAACATCAAATGCATCGAGGAGATAATACATGAAAAGACTATTTCTTAACCACCGGACAAAAGGAACCCAAAAGCCATTCTTCATATATCGCTCCGTTAGGTCCGAGAGAGTCAGTTGCTTTATGGATTTTTAAGGATGTTTAAAAGTTATCGAGGTTTTATGGGTCTATGGGTTTGGAACCCTATTATTATTATGATTTATGTTTTGTATCGAGACCTTTATAGCGATACTATTTGTGTTCTTGCCGACGTTTAAAATATTTTTTATTGAACATTGGCTTTTGTAAATGTGACATGTTAATATTTTTATTAGTGTTGCAAAAAAAGGTCTACAAGGCCGATTAATCGCCGCTTAGGTGCTACAAGGCCAACGACCTTGCCGATTTATGTAACTGGGTCAAACAAATAGGTCAACCGTGGTCAACGGCGATTAACGGTGGTCAAACTTGCCGAAAACCTTCTAATCTTACCGAAAGTACCTAAAACTCACCGTAAACTTGTTTTGTTCACTTATAGTAACTGTTTAAATCTATTACAAGTTGTTTTTTAGGAAAAAATTTTGCCAATGATACATAAAACTCGCCGAAAATACACAAACTTGCCGAAATACCTAAATTTTGCCAGAAATGCCAATCTGATTAATCGCCGATTAATCCCGCCTAGACTGATTACAAGCTACAAGGTGATCGACCGTCCGGCTAACGATTCATGATTTTTGCAACCTTAATTTTTATGTTTTTTTAGATTATTGTTGTTAACAAATGTTCAAAATTAACCTTATAATTCATATGATTTTAATGGATATTGTTTTGATTGATTTATAAATATCGGAACTAGATTTTTATGGATAGGTAAACCAAATTTGTACACTATTTATTTTACAAGTTTTTTACTTTTATTTAATTGAATTAATATCCATTCTTGTAAGAATAGGTCCAAAATTTTTTTAAGCTTATCCTAAAAAATTTTAATATCCCGCTCATTTTTTCCTCAAAGTCTCCCGCCTATGTCTTCCCTCTTTTATCTATTTCACAATTGAAACCCTACACCATTCATATTCTTTTCCCAACTCTCACACACGGCTGCTTCTACCGTCGCCAACCAAACAATACCATGACTGCTTCCACAACCTTCGGTGTACCACCACTATGCTACTGCTCACAAACCGACACTGCTGTCACCGATCTTCCTCAACCATGTTCGTGGGTCAAATGTAATTTTTGAAATTTAGAATGGTTTTCTTTATAGATCAGATAGTTTAATGTGTTTTATTTTAAATTTCATCATAAATTGTAGTAGTTTTTATTTATTCTGTCTTATTAGATGAAAGAACAATTTGGTGTTTTTAACCCACACCCCAAAGATTGAAGATTTGAAGGCTGGATAAGGAATTTGTGGATCATATAGGCCAGTGACTTTTATAACTCATCAAATGGACGCTAAAGACTAAGGAGTGATACATATGTTGAATCTTGGGATATATTCTAAGAGAAGGCTTTTATGGTACTTCTTTTGAACACTTTATTTCCATTTTTTAACGTGGATGTAGATTAACTTGAACACATATAATCATTTTGTTATATAGTCGGTTTAGTCTTGGATAAAACTGGAAGGCCGAGGGGTTAATAATGCTTTTTTTAAGACATCGTGAATGTTTTTGCAATGGATTTGCATCTTCATTGACAAAATTTTTGTCTGTTGCAAGAGTTACCATTGCAAAAACCGTAGAAAAATATAACCGTTGCAAATTATATGTTGATGTAAAAGATATTCGTTGCAAAATTGTAGGAAAAAGGTCTTCGTTGCAAAAAGAGTAGGTAGTTCCATCGAATTGTCTTTCGTTGCAAAGTGGTTGCAAAAAGTTTTGTGCTTGTTGCAATTTGGTTGCAAATTAAATTTGCATGGAGCCTTTTTGCAATAGTCAAAATCCGTTGCATTTCCGTTGCAAATAGTCTTTTGCAACGGATTTGCATCGTATTTAAACTGTTGTATTAGGGCATTTTTGTTGTAGTGTAATTGGTTTAATGTACGCGCATAAGGGTTAATATTGATATACGAAAGTATAAAGAAATTAACTTTTCTTCGAGTTTTAGTTCACCAAATGACTGCAAGATTAATTGTAACATTTTAACCATCGTTTCTAGACAAACATATTCCCGTATTATACATTTTTAGATCCTTCTCTTTTGCTTGTTCCCGTTGTTTATTATTATATGATATTTCCCTTAGAGTTATTTTTAGATTTCCTTATCTCATTTTATTTAAATATTTGTTCTAAAACCAAAAACAAACTAAAAAACGTCATATCTAAGCATAAAACAATAGACTTTAGACGTGATTTTCAAATTCATCACTCCTTGAGAACAACAACCCCTGAGAACAAGATACTTAGGTATTTAGGTTTGTATCCATATCTTTCCACTCAAATAAATAAACTTTTGATAATAAGACAAAACCACCTATCATCAAAGGTCCCATCGACCACATAATACGGAAAATTCACAACCAATAGAGGTGAATTCACATTATATTTTTACACCCGTTTTACCCATTTTCTTAATTTTGAAACTTCTTTTCACCTCGTTTAAGTAGTCCAAAATGCCACGTCTAATATCATATCACTGCGGCTTTCGTATCATTTATCATTTGTAGTATAAATGTGTAATATCTAAACTTATGTTGAATATTTGCAGTGTTAACATCTTTAACATTCGTGGAATATCTTACATTTACTTTTCCTGATTTGTCTTATGCTGTGCAGCAGATGTGGAGTCTCACTTAGTTGCTCTCAAGAGGATTCTACGTTATGTTCATGTCACTTTGGAGTTTGAATTACAGTTATATGCATCCTCATGATCTTCTCTTGTTGCTTACTCTAAGTCTCTGACGCATATTTGGCTAGTTTCCCTGCTACTCGCTAATCTACATACAGGTGTATTTTTGGGCAACAATCTTTTATCATGGTATTCTAAGAGACAACAAACTCTCTTACGTTCTAGTGTTGAAAGCTAAATATCGTGTTGCTAATGCTGTTGCTGAGACAGCATGGCTACACAATCGTCTTCGGAAACTACACACACCACTATTGACCGCTACTCTTGTGTATTATGATAATGTTAGTGCCATTTATTTATCTACTAATCCGGTACAACATCAACTAACTAAACACATTGACATTGATATTCATTTTGTTCGTGATATGGTTTCCGTGGGTCACGTACGTGTTTTCATGTTCCATCTTGTTACCGGTATGCAAATATATTCACCAAAGGTCTTCCTTCGGCGTTATTTAAAGACTTTCACACCAGTTTGAGTGTTGGGTCTCTTCCCGCTCAAACTGCGGGACAATGTTAAACGTATAATTATTATTAATGTTATTAGTTTTGTATGGACTATTACTTGAGTCCAAGCCCATATTCTAGATCATTTCTTGTAGCTAGAGGAGTAGCTATGGAGGGGCACGGTGGGCAAGTGCCCCCCATAACTTTCCGACGTAGTGTATTTTTGCGAAGACTCTGATGTTTGTCGTCGTTTTGCTCCCCTCACATGTAAAAGAAATAAAGTCATTTAATCTGAAAATTCATGACAAACTCTCTCTCTCTCTCTCTCTCTCTCTCTCTCTCTCTCTCTCTCTCTCTCTCTCTCTCTATCTCTCTCTCTCTCTCTCTCTCTCTCTCTCTCTCGTGTGTAGTCACATGATGATGCATAGAAAATTGCAAAGTAACTGAATTTTTTTATTCATTTGTTATAATAAGTTAAAAGTATGTTAGCTCTTTTGTGTATCTTAACCTTTTGTCATTGGTTCATGTATTTTAATTTGGTAGAGTTTTTAAGTTTAGGCATATATCGTCACACACTTTTAGTAGATATTGCAAACTTAACATAAAAAAGTTCTTATTGTATGCTAATCGTCTTGATCCCTTGCAAGTCGTATTCTAGTTAAAAGATAAATAAACATGTACGTAATTTTTTTGATTCACTAAACTTTACATACTTTATTGTTTTTATTCATAGTAACGAGCCTTTCAATAAATGAAATCATATTTTTGCAGCAGGGAAGTTTCTTCACACTACCATACCACCTATCTAATATGAGATTCTCGGTTTGATTTGGTTTAACTTGACGTATTTAGTTGTTGTTTGGTAAAAAAGTTGTGACACTCTTATACGAGTCTGTTTTCTTTTTTGACTTGTGGTAGTAAAATTTTTTTTTTGCCCCCCCCCCCTCGGAAAATATCCTGGATCCGCCCCTGCTTTTAATTATATATTGTTTGAATAACACAGGAATTACCAATCTAACAGAACATTCCCGGTACAAATCCTGTACAGTAAAACCCCTTGTGAAGATTGTGTTGAAGCATCTATAAAACAAGCAATGACAATCCACATCACAAGTGCACATACTTATTTTTATAACGGGTCAAGATGAAATTAAAGCCACCTGCTATGCTTTATCTATACATATGGAACAGCTCGTTACTTCCACAAGACAGACATTTTCCAACTTATTAATTCTCCCGATTTACTCCCAACTTTCAGCCGACTTACAAGCCAAAATCTTCCAAAAACCTGAGGATGGTGCCAGCAACTGCATCGTGGCTAAAAACATAGCAGAAACATCGCTAATAGTTGATGGTATTTATTATGTGATTGATACGGGGTGCGGTAAAATGAAGGTGTATAATCCTAGAATGGGTATGGATACGATGCTCTTCAGGTGTTCCCAGTCAGTCGGGTTGCAGCTGGACTATCAAAAACATATATGAACCTTCTTACACCCATGTGTATTCATAAAAAATCATCAAATGCTATCAAACTTGGAATGACCATGAATTGAACGGTTATGGTTATATCTTTTCCCTTATGCTTGTCTACAAATGAAAAGCAATACTCCCTCCGTCTCAAAATTATTGTCGTCTAATACTATCATTCTCCCTCTCAAAATGGTAAGGGCCATTAAGGAAACCAATTACTAGTGCTTGAAACTTTCATCAAATTGTTGAACACGTAACATTTTTCTTACCCAAAAAACCTACTAGAATTAGAAGACTTACAGAAAGCGTTACTTAAACTCAGTAAAGAAGATAAACAAACATGTATTAAGAATAAAGAATGAAAACATGGTGATACAGGTGTTTAACTGTGGAATAAACAAAATAAACCTCAAAAGTAAAAAAAAGGGATTAAGGCGTAATATAGCAACGAACTTTTTCAAATTTATCGATTTGGTACGTGTACTCTTTAAAAGCTGTACAATAGCAACGAACTTTCAATAAGTGTTCCAATATGCACATTTTGATGACGTGTCACGTTATAAATGGTGCCACGTGTCAGCCTTTCATGTATGACACGTCAGTAAAATGTGCATATTGGAACACTTATTGAAAGTTCGTTGCTATTGTACAACTTTTAAAGAGTACACGAACGAAATCGATAAATTTGAAAAAGTTCGTTGTTATTTTACGGCTTAAACCCAAAAAAATGTAGAATAGGTAAAAACCAAACCATAAGAAGAAATGACATGAGATGGTGAAAGTTAAGTGGTCAATGGCCGGAGTCGGGGAGATGACAATCAAAGAACCTACAAAAAAAGAAAAGAAGAAATGACATGAGTATGGTTAGATGATCGATTGGATTCAGGCACGAAAAACTATCCATGTGCATCATCGCTTTTTTTTGTGCCTGCGCTTACGGACTAAAGAGCATAGATACAATCGTTAAAACTTCGTTTAGATTGCTAAATTCTTCACATGTTAAAAGCAGTTTAGCAAGATGTTGTTAGACGAATAAGTGGCCCAAGCCCGATTGTGGGCTTGTGGTCCATTAGGGTTAGGTTTGATGTTGCTTATTTACAAAGCTATCTATTTATTATAAATAGATATGCCATCTCTTATGTAATTGATTCAATCAATACAATATCTATCACATTACATGGTATCAGGCCTTCACAGCCGATCCCCAAAACCCTAAATCATCAAACCTCACCTCGATTTAACAGTCGAACTCATCACTCTGCCATGACAAACTCGAATACACCACCACCCCCTCCTGCCCTTACCTTGGTTGAAAAACTCTACGCGGTACATAACATCAATAGTCTCGTACCCGAAAAACTCGATCTTCAGGAATCGAACTACTCCACATGGAGTTACTTTTTCAAAGGGCACTGCAGCAACTTTAACGTGCTAAACCACATCGATGGATCGACGTCCACATCTGATCCACCAACCGACGAATGGATCACGGCTGACTCCATCGTAAAATCATGGATCTTTCTTACCCTTTCTCCAACGCTTCGGAAAAGGATGATCAGCACCAACCCTGCTTCGGCTAAAGCCGCCTGGGACACCATCGAAACCATCTTCCAAGAAAACAAAAGGACACGTACCGTTGCTTTAAAAGGTGAACTACGTGTCATACAAATGGGCGACGACACACCAGACGCCTACTTCTCCAAGATTGATTCCATTATCACTCTTCTTACCGACCTTGGCTCGACCATGGATGATGACGATATTGTCACCTATGCCATCAACGGCCTAAGTGAAAAATACGGAAGCCTTGCTCAAATAATTGCTCACAAAGATCCCTTTCCTGACCTAGCAACTGTTCGCACCATGGTCACGACTGAGGAGATGCGTCTCCGGTCTAAGCAACCGATACTCTCTACCTCCACTACATCAAGCTCACCACAAGTGCTTCTTGCTACATCCCAACCACGGATTCAAGACAACCGCAACAATCGTGATCGCGATGCCCGTAATGAGAACAAGACCGAGATCTGCCGCAACTTTGGCCGAGGTTATTGCCGCTGGGGGACGAATTGTCGTTTCATTCATGCCTCTCCAAAAGGCACCAACAACCCACGCCCGAACTCATCTCAACATAATACTCGCTCCATGCAACAAGGGCCTGGACACACTGGTCTTAATTCAGCCAGCCAACAACACCTTCTATCCCTCATTCAGGCCCAACAAAACCTATTGGCCCAGTATGGCTTATCCATTTCGCAGGGTCAGCAACCAGTTCAACATAACAACACAATGGGCTTAAGGCCCAATGCCCCTCCAGGATTTCAGCAAACACAACCACACCAGCCCACGTTCGGGTTCAATGGCCACCAGCAGGCCCTCTACTCGGCTGCTGTACAAAACCAATCTGCCTCCTCGGGTTCGACTAGTCAAGAGACACAACTGCCACATGCTTTTAATACTTTGACCTTACAGGATCCGGCTAACTCAAATTGGAACATGGATACTGGTGCGTCATCTCACCTTAACTCTTCAGTTAATAATCTTAGTACTATTTTTAATTCTCGCATATATCCATCTGTTCTTGTTGGTGACGGGAAATCTATTCCTGTCACCAACACGGGCCATAGCACGCTACCAACTCCCTACCGTACACTTCACTTAAATAATGTTCTCATTACACCCAATATTGTCAAAAACTTAATTTCTGTACGTCAATTCGTTCGTGAAAATAAATGTACAATTGAATTTGACGAGTTTGGTTTTTCTGTAAAGGATTTCTGGACCCGTCAAATTCTCCTCAGATGTGACAGCACGGGTGACCTTTATCCAGTCACGTCTCCGTCGTACCCTCAAGCTTTTCTGGTTGGACAGCAAACGTGGCACCAACGACTTGGTCATCCGGGAAGTGAAGTGCTACGTTCGTTAGTTTCTAATAATTTAATTTCATGTAATAAGACACAGTCTTCCGTGCTTTGCCATGCTTGTCAGCTTGGCAAACACGTGAGGCTTCCTTTCTCACTTTCAGAAACTATTGTTAAGGCTCCTTTTGATATTATCCATTCTGATTTATGGACATCTCCTCTTACTAGTGTTTCGGGTATTAAATATTATGTCTTGTTTCTTGATCATTTCTCACATTACTTATGGGTGTACCCTTTACGACATAAGTCGGATGTGTTGTCCAAATTTATTCACTTTCGTGCTTATGTTAAGAACCATTTTAATTGTGACATTAAATCTTTGCAATGTGATCATGGAGGTGAGTTTGACAATACTGCCCTTCACCAACTATTTGTGACCAATGGTATTTCCATTCGTTTCTCTTGTCCCAAGACTTCACAACAAAATGGAAAATCTGAACGAATGATACGCACCATCAACAACATGATTCGTACTTTACTTTTCCAAGCTCACCTGCCACCTACATTTTGGGTTGAAGCTCTTCACATGGCCGCCTACCTCTTGAACATCTTACCCTCCACCGCCATCAACAATGAAATACCTCACACTCGCCTTTTTAAAACAACACCGAACTATGCGGATCTTCGTGTTTTTGGTTGCCTTTGCTATCCTCATCTTCACACAAATCACAAACTTGAACCACGGGCTACACCCGCAATTTTTCTGGGATATCCGACAAATCACCGCGGATATCGATGCCTAGACTTAAACACGAACAAAATCATCTTATCCCGTCATGTAACATTTGATGAGACAGTTTTCCCATATGGATCTATGACTCCTCATGACTCACCCTCGTACACATTTTTGGACACTTCGCCCAACATCATACATCAACACATCATATCCAAACTCACTTCTGCATCACCACTTCCCACCACCACTATAACATCTACTGCTGCTCCACCCAGTCCACCACGAAGCCCACTCCAACCGGCTCACCAAACACATGAGTCTAGCCCACTTCCCCACTCACCAAACGTCCAGCCCACATCAAACGCATCCACTGAAACAACTATTCCTACACACAACCACAATAATCCCACCTCGACTCACCCCATGGTCACTCGCTTTCGTGTCGGTACTAATCGTCCCACTCAACGTTTTAACTTACACGTGTCCACCATATCACCTATTCCTAAGTCCTATCCAATTGCTTTTCGTGACCCAAATTGGTATCGTGCTATGCTTGATGAATATACTGCTTTAATTAAAAATAATACTTGGATTCTTGTGCCTCGGCCACCGGACGCGAACATTGTTCGTTCTATGTGGCTTTTTCGGCATAAGTATAACGCTGATGGTACCCTCAGTCGGTACAAGGCTCGTCTTGTTGCAAATGGTAGCACTCAACTTGCAGGTATTGATGTGGATGAGACATTTAGTCCGGTTGTCAAACCGGCTACTATTCGGACAGTACTCAGTCTAGCCATTTCTAGACATTGGCCGGTTCACCAGCTTGATGTCAAGAATGCCTTTTTACATGGATCGTTATCAGAGACTGTATACATGCACCAACCTCCTGGTTTCCGGGATCCGCAGCATCCAGATCATGTTTGCCTTCTCCAGTCTCTTTTATGGGCTTAAACAGGCCGCTCGGCCTGGTACAGAATTTACGCTTATGCTGCTCGGGTTAGTGTTTCATCATAGTCGTTGTGACTCTTCACATCTCAATCTTACAGACAGGGGCAGACACTGCTACTTGCTTTTTTATATTTGAGGATATTGTTTTGAATGCATCATTTTTCTGATCTGTTACAGCAGATTATCACTTCTCTGCATGCAGAACTCCATGACTGATTTGGCTCACTTAATTATATCTTGGCATTTCTGTGACGTCATAATGCTTCGGGGATTTTTCTAACATAACAAAAGTGATGCACTGAGTTCTGATCGGCTTGGTAAGCTTAATGTAAACCGTTTTGTACACCTGTTTACACGGACTCCAAACTTTTCAGCAGATGGTTCTTCCTAATTTTCTGACATCTATATATATCGCAGCCATAGCTGGGGCCTTACAGAATCTCACCTTTAACTGCCTGGCATATGGTTCAGCAGGTCTGTCTCTTTATGCATGACCCCCGAGAGCCTCATCTCTCTGCTCTCAAGAGGATCTTACGGTATGTGCGTGGCACCTTGTCCTATGGATTACAGCTTTATTCCTCTATGACGTCATCTTTAGTGGCTTACCTCCAGAAATGGGGATTTGGGCGGGTTGTCCCATCTCTCGACGATCAACCACTGGTTATTGTGCTTTCTTGCAACATCCTTCTCCTCCTTCATCTAAGCGCCATTACACTCTCTCGATCTAGTGCTGATGCTGAGTATGGGGTGTTGCCAATGCGGTGTGAAACTTGCTGTTACTAGTAATCTATTAGTGAACTTCATACACCTCTAGCCACAGCAACACTTGTCTATTGAGACTATGATGAGTGCCGTCTATCCTCTCTTTTATCTAATCCTTGCAACATCAACGCACGAAGCATATCGAGATTGACATTCACTTTGTTCGGGATCTTGTTGCTACCGGTGCTATACGGGTTCTACACGTCCCATCACGTTATCAGTATGCGGATATCTTCACCAAAGGTTTACCTACTAGTTTATTTGATGAGTTTCGTTCCAGTTTGAGCGTTTGTTCATCTCCCGTTCAAACTGCGGGGGAGTGTTAGACGAATAAGTGGCCCAAGCCCAAAATGAAAAAAAAAAATATGAACGAAAAAAAAAAAATAATAAGAAAAGAAAAGTAGATAAAAAAAAAAAAAAAAAAAGAAAAAAACAAAAAAAAAAGAAAAAAAAAATATAAAAAAAACAAGTCTATTCCGTCATTACGGCCATGTATGCATGTCTCAGCTGCCTCGTTGGTTTATGACTTTTGGTGAAAGTTAGAAGGTCCTTACTGTTAGACGAATAAGTGGCCCAAGCCCGATTGTGGGCTTGTGGTCCATTAGGGTTAGGTTTGATGTTGCTTATTTACAAAGCTATCTATTTATTATAAATAGATATGCCATCTCTTATGTAATTGATTCAATCAATACAATATCTATCACATTACAGATGTGGGTCTAACGGGAACTCAGTCATTTTTGGCCCAATATCAGACTCCCTGGGTTTTTAATGCTCCCAATATCCATAGTTGATACATGTAGTACATTAAGAGTGTTAAGTTTAGGTGGTGGGTCCATGAACTCGAAATCAAGTAAATTGTGGATTTTTGAAGACATCAGAAGCAAAGTATGTTTCCCAGATTCACCCTTTGGATTTCTGGGAGGGGTTGTCAAAGCATTTCTTTTCTGAAAACATTTTCTGTAAAAGGACCGTAATAGGTGCCGGGCCTAATAGTAAGCAAACTACAAAACCTAATTCTTACCAAGTTAGTGTAGCTTTTGTTTAGTCTCATTCTTGGTCTAATTAATAGTAAACAAGAGACATTCAAATCTTTCTGTTATACAAGACACAAATTTAGCTAAGTTAGTGTAATCTGACTACAACTTTCAACAAAATTCGTTATGCAGATACACCATGGTCATGCACTAAGATGTCAAGGGTCAGTTCTACTTGAACTTTGTTCATAAAACAGTTTAAACACAAACACGTTACGAAACACCCTTAATCTCCAAGTACATGTCGGACAGATGACCTAAAAAAACACCAATAAAATCAAAAGTAAAGTGTACACCAATTTCAATTTTACAGAAATTGGGTTGAGGAAAAATAAACCCACTTAATCATAAACATGTTTGATAAGTCATCAAGAATGTAAATGCACTCGTACGTCTCTTACAGTACTTAAGGAACAAGAAAATTAAAACACACTTACAAACATTTTTGACAAAGTGACGTTTATATAACTACGACATGCACTGCTCCTTATTTGTTGCAGTTACTTTCAAATTTCACCAAGAAAGCTTGGTATTAGACCTGAAAATGTTTAAAAATAAAACCATGTTAGTGATGATTTATTAATAAACATATTCTGCAAAAGGAGAGAACAAAGTACGTTGTATATTTTGAAGCACATCGAGAATACGCTGCAACTCATTGACAACAATTTCTATTTTCATCCGTTGTTGTGGGGAATCCACAGAGCATGATACTCCGATCTTAATAGTTGCAGCCAAGCATTCTTCCACTTTCTTTGCATTAGCTTCCGTACTTTGCAACACAATTGCATCATTATCAATAACATCGATTACATGATCTGGTAATGCCATGTAAGCAAATTTATTAAGGCTGAGACCTTCATTAACATGCTGTCTGTCGGCTTTTTCCCAGTCATCAGTGTAAAATAACAAAGATATATATTATTGATTGTGTTTTTGTGATTACATAATGAAGATTGGCTATGTATTTATACTAAATACATAGCTTAATAAGTAAGCAATGCAAACCCTAAAACATAATGGACCCAAACCCACAATTAGGTTTGGGCCGAATAAGTCAACCGTCAACGGTCAAACTAACATAACTTAGCCATCTAATACTCCCCCGCAGTTTGAACGGCAGACTTTCGAACGGACAAACTGGAACATATGTTGAAAGCCGATTCTTCTTTTCTTCTATCATCTTCATCTTCTTTGTTGTTTCTTTTAGCGGAAGCATAATTGTATTTCGCGGCATAGTGGTTCATTGCTTGCGGCTTCCTCCTTTGCGTGACGATTTTTTTTTACGTCATGGCTTGCTTTGCCTTTAGGTGGGAGCGACAAATTTGCAACCAACTATTTTTGAAAACTACAATGATCTCCGTTTGTAAAACGTAGAGTAAGAGACAAAGGATTGATGGCTATATCAATATAATATGGGATGTGTTAGGACGGCTAGGGTTTTTTTTGGAATGAATGTTGAAAGCCGCTTATTCTTTTCCTTATCTTTTTTTTGAGCGGAAGCATAATTGCATTTGACGGCATAGTTGTTTATTGCTTGCGGCATCCTCCTTTGCGTGACGATTTTTTTTACGTCATGGCTTGCTTTGCCTTTAGAAGGTAGTGGCAATTTGATAATCAACTTTTGTTGTCAACGACAATGATCTTCGACAATGAAAACAAATAGAGGAAAAAAATATAGTTGATTCATGGCAACTCAACATTTTTTTTTCGATTTGACGGCTAGGGTTTAGGGTTTATGCATTGAATACGAAAAATGAAATCCTAATTAAAACAATAAAGCTAAAATAGCGGAATCCCTCCGGATCATCGGCGAGTAGCCGATGACCGGAGGATAACAAATTTTGTTCGTGAATCTTAATAAGTAATGAAGATTGGCTTGTGTTTTTGTGAACATAATGAAGATTGGCTATGTATTTATACTAAATACATAGCTTAATAAGTAAGCAATGCAAACCCTAAAACATAATGACCCAACCCACGAATTAGTTTGGGCCGATATAAGACAACCGCAACGTCAACAGTCAACGTCACAAGTCAACAAACTATCAAATCTAATACTCCCCCGCAGTTTGAACGGCAGACTTTTCGAACAGGACAAACTGGAACAATGTTGAAAGCCTGCTATCTTCTTTTCTCTATCATCTTCATCTTCTTGTTGTATTCTTTTAGCGGAGCATAATTAGTATTTCGCGGCATAGTGTTCAATGCTTGCGGCTGTCCTCCTTTGCGTGACGATTTTGTTTACGTCATGGCTTGCTTTGCCTAAGGTAGGAGCGACAATTTGCAACCAACTATTTTTGAAAACTACAATGATCTCCGTTTGTAAAATGTAGAGTAAGAGACAAAAGATTGATGGCTATATCAATATAATATGGGATGTGTTAGGACGGCTAGGTTTTTTTTTTGGAATGAATGTTGAAAGCTGCTTATTATTTTTCTCATCTTTTTTTTAGCGGAAGCATAATTTCATTTGACGGCATAGTTGTTTATTGCTTGCGGCATCCTCCTTTGCGTGACTATTATTTTTACGTCATGACTTGCTTTGCCTTTAGAAGGTAGTGGCAATTTGATAATCAACTTTTGTTGTCAACGACAATGATCTTCGACAATGAAAACAAATAGAGGGAAAAAAATATAGTTGATTCATGGCAACTCCAACATTTTTTTTTTTCGATTTGACGCTAGGGTATAGGATTATGCATTGAAGTACGAAAAATGAAATCCTAATTTAAAAAAAACAATAAAGCTAAAAATACGGAATCCTTCCGGATCATCGCGAGTAGCCGATGACCGAGGATAACAAATTTTTTGTTGGAGAATCTGTACTATATGCCTCGGATACCATGTAAAATAACAAAGATATATATTATTGATTGTGTTTTTGTGATTACATAATGAAGATTGGCTATGTATTTATACTAAATACATAGCTTAATAAGTAAGGAATGCAAACCCTAAAACATAATGGACCCAAACCCACAATTAGGTTTGGGCCGAATAAGTCAACAGTCAACGGTCAACAGTCAACGGTCAACAGTCAACGGTCAACAGTCAACGGTCAACAGTCAACGGTCAACAGTCAACGTAACTTAGCTATCTAATAATCAGCACTAGTAATAATATTCCAAAACTGTAGATGTCCCCACTACTTGTCATATCACTCCCGATACCATACTCTGCAAAACAAAATGATGAGTTAATTTACAAAACAGTATTCTCCAAGTATAAATATATGCATCATGGAATACAAGAATCATACCTGGAGGTGCATAACCAATTGTTCCTTTAACCCCGGTTGAGCTGTTTAGGTTTAAGTCTATACCAAGTAGTCGAGCTAAACCAAAGTCTCCAACATGAGCCACCATATCATCATCAGGTAGAATGTTCCTAGGTTTCAAATCACCGTGAACAATCGTTGTTTGGCAGCGGTTGTGAAGATAATCAAGCGCGGTTGCAACATCTCTCAGAATATTCATTCTTTGAAGAAGGTTGAGTTTCGATGTATTTACACTTGAATGAAGGCAATCGTGTACACTTCCATTGGACATAAACTCATACACCATAGCTTTAAAATCATTGCCTTGAAAGTCAACACTTGAACACGAAGTTATTATCTTCAACAAATTACAGTATCGAATATTCCACCACGCTTCACATTCTGCTAGAAAGCTTTTGTGAGCTCCTCGATTTTGAAGATGTAAAACTTTGACGGCGACAGATTTATCACATTAGAATCGAGGATTCATTTATAAACACAGCTGTGCCCACCCTCGCCAATCAAATTTTCAGGAGAGAACCCATTCGTAGCCTTGAGAAGCTGATTATATGAAACTTTCAAGAACCTTTCATCCCTGAAGATTGAGGTAGTTGACTATTTCGTTTCTTCTTACACAAAAGATACATACAACCTAATACGATAAGCAACGTCGATGCAATCACAATGACAAATATGAAGGAAGGAAACCTTGTTTTATGTGTACCCCTTTCCTTGCATTTGGGTAACTCAAGTGTAACCAAACCACCACAGAGCCTATTGTTCCCTAAAACTGAAAATGCACTTGCATTGGCAAACACTCCTACAACCGGAACTTCACCCTCAAAGTCATTAAAAGATAGGTTCAAAAATTCTAAGGAAACCCATTTGTCTAAGAATTGGGGAATTTTACCAGATAAGTTATTTTGAGAAATGTCCGGTACCTGCAATCCTCCTAAGGACCTTAATGAAGATTGTATTATGCCTTGAAATATGTTGCCACTACGGTATACCTCTGTAATGCTAATGCACTCACCAAGGCTACTAGTAATGATACCTGATAAATTATTATACGACAAATCAAGATAGCTCAACATCGTGAGGTCTTTTATCTCTGATGGAATTGAACCAGACAGGATATTATGAGAAAGATCTAAAAAGTTGGCTTATGATGGAAGTTGAAGAAATTGTTTGGGTATGTTTCCAATGAGTCTATTGTATCCAAGGTTTAACACATTAAGTTCTTTACAATTCCCAAGGCTTGATGGAATATGGGCTTCTAATTTGTTGGAATATAAATAAAGTCTATTCAACAATGATAAGCTCCCGATGGCATCAGGGATAGACCGTGAAAATTGGTTGCTGTGTAGACCAAGAAATTGTAGCTTATGAAGTTTACCAATGGTAGTGGGGATTTTTCCTTTGAATCGGTTACGTCCTAGATCTAAAGTGGTCAAGCCAACTAGACTGCCTATACTGGAAGGGAGGTTTCAAAATAATTGATTTTTTCCTAAACTAGGAAGCTGAATTTATCAGAAAGATTACCTATTCATATCGGAAGCACTCCTATAAGGTTGCAATTATAAAGATTCAAATATACTAATCTGGTGCAGTTTTTTAGTGAATCAATAAACCTCATGTCATCAGCTTGTATACGTCTATTGAAGTTGGTATTAGCTAAGTAAACTTTATACATATCTTGTAGTTTCGATAAATCAATTGTCAACTTCCCACTAAAATCATTGTTACCCATTTCAAGAAGTCCTAATTTAGAACAATTAGAAAGAGAAGGTGGAACAACTCCTCTGAGTTTGTTATCCCTTAATTGAAGCCACTCAAGATTTGGGAGCTGATTGCCAATTTCTGAGGGAAGACTACCCCTGAGCTGATTTGCACATAAAGAAAAATTAACTAGGAGTGAGAGGTTGAAAATGGAATGAGGGATGTTTCCATATAAATTGCACTCACCAGAGTAAAATACCGTCAGACTTTTCCAATGACCCAAGGTATCTGGAATGCTCCCACCAAATGGGTTCCCGGCAGCAGAGAACCATACCATTGATGTAATATTCCCCAAGAAAGGTGGGATTCCCCCGGTTAAGGTGTTGTACTCAATTATAAGAATATTAAGTTTCGAGAGTAAACTCATCTCGTTGGGTATTCTTCCAACTAGCTTATTTTGAGCGAGCCAAAGGTCTTCGAGGTTAGAACAACTAGACAAGTTTGTTGGACTGACTCCATTGAATTTGTTATCATAAAGATAAAGATAACGTACCCTAGCTAGATGACCAAGTTCATGAGAAATGGTTCCTTGAAAGCTGTTGTTCCAGAGAGAAAGCGTGCGGAGGAAACTGAGGTTTCCTACATGTGGAGACAAAGAGCCTTCTAAGCCTTGTGATTCCAGTCTTAAAGCAGTCACTTGTTTGCGCCGCTTTCCACATGAAATACCACTCCAGGCACAAAAATGAAAGGAATGGTTCCATGAGGTTAGAACTTGGTATGGATCTCATTACTGCCATGGGAAGCAGATACGGTGGCAAAAGTAAGACATATTATTGAGAGACCATAAAAGAGAAGAAATACGAGAGGAAGACGATAAGCAAATTATTGCTTTTGGTGACTTCATTTTTGGAAATTTACTTAAAATTTTAAGAACAAGTATTGGCTTTTTATCCTTAGTGTTTGCATGTTAACAGTTTGTGACATGCATCGGTGAAATGAATGGTTCTACAAATTCCTTATCATTTTGACCAAGACTTTTGATTGAGAATATACTAATTAGTCAAACTTTTTATAGCTTTAATTCATTTTTTACATAGTCAATGATGCCACTCACCAATGGCCAGTAACATATTCAGGAATGTGAGCCTGCCCGGTAACATATGGCCAGTAACATACCATAATGCAAATGGCACAGCATCCTGTTCCTAATATTTATGTATTCCTTTGGACTAAAGAATACAGACAGGAAAAGCATAATCACCAAAACTTCGTTTACCCATTAACAGCATTTTAGCCATTTGTGGACTTTAGAAACAAAAGTACGTTCCTGAGATTAGCCCTCTGGATTCTTGGACCGGTTGTTGAAGCATTTCTTCTTTGAACGCGTCTTCTGTAAAAAGACGGTAACAGGTATCGGCCCAGTCCTACGTGCTCGACCTGCCCATTGGTTAGCAGCTTTAAAGAAAAACTTATCTATATCTGTTAAGATTCGCATATTTGTTTTTCATGAACTTCACGAACAATTTGACGAATGAACATTTCTGACATTTTTAAAAGCATTATGGGTTATGCTTGTCTTGTAAACACAATCCTGCCATCTAGAAATGGAGGCTTTGTATCTGAAATAAGGTAGCTAAAACTCAGCAGCTATCACTTAAATAACAAATACCAAAAATGTAACACCCCGATAATTCAACATTGTAGAGAAAGCTAAATTGGGGTATTACTTCATGTTACAATATCATATTAGAGTTTTACAAAATGAGGTCCCAAAATACATTGAAAAACATAAAGGTTGAATGATAACAAGTTTGGACGTCCTCAAGTCCAATGCCACTCCGTGCCATAGTTTGCTCAATTACCTGAGATAAACATGCTAAAGGGGTCAACATAAAGGTTGAGTGATATTCACAGGTTTAGAATATAATTGTTGAATACAAGTTATCATAAATGGTAATAATTGCATATCTACAATTATCAAGGAAAATAGTATTATTTGCCCTAAGCTCATGAACTCAACACGTTAACATAGAAATCACCTCAGTGACATTATTGAAGAACAAATGTCTCTGGAAAGGTAACTTAGCCAAAGTTACTCATTATTCTCAAATATAGTGCGTTTGATTACCTCATGAACAGGTAAACACAAACGGGATCCGTCAATCCTGATAAATCTATCCACAATATTCGCGTTCACACATAAGTGATTAATGATTCATGATTATAAAGATATTGCCAATTGAGGTATTTTTGAAATCCAAACTTAATTTGCAGCTTATAGCTTATTAAAATAAGCTAAAATAAGTTAGTTTTACAAGCTTATAGCTTATAGAAAGAGTTTGTGTACATGAAATACCAAAATGGGTGCGTTTGGTTTAAGAAAACCAAACCGTATGGTTTTGGTGGTTCAAGGCTTGAACAAAGGACTTACACATGATCTAATAAATCTAATGAAAGTTCTAAAACAAGGCAAGAGTTTATAGAACAAGTGGAACGACTTACAACTTCTGCTAGGGCTTGGCTTGGACTTGTTTAGATCATGACTTGAGTATGTGTTGAGTTTTAGAGATGAGTTTGAAAGGGTGTATGGTTTGCGAGTATATATAGGGTCCAAGGAGGAGTAGTGGCCAAGTTTGAAGAGTGGTGGCCAAGTTGTAGTAGTGTAGTGACTATTGTGAGCTAGTAACTAGCATAGAGAGGTGTAAGGTGGTGGGAGGGGCGTGGTTTTACAAGGAGGTGACGAGGGGTTTTGTTTGGAGAACCAGGGTGCAGCTTGGTGGTAGTAGCTTACAAGGAGGTGATGGAGGTAGTAGGGTGGTTGCTTGGTGGTGACAAGTAGGTGATAAGGTGGTAGGCTAATAGGTGGATCATGGTGGTGGGTGGATGCTTGGTTTTGGGTTCGAAACTAGGTAACCTAGTTTTAGGGTTTTAGGGTTTTTGTTTAGGGTTAGGGTTTAGGATTAGGGTTAGGGTTAGGGTTAGAGAAAGACGTGCATTGGAGGCTTGTAACTTGTGCTAGTTAGTTTGTACGAAAACTAAAAAGAAAATGAGGGAAAATGTGCTTATTTGAATTCGTGCATTGTTGACTTGTACTTTGTGCTTAAACGTGTTGTGCCATGGTTTAGGAGGGAAATCATATTCAAAAGTTAAGCATTGTACATTTGTATTCCCGCCTTATTATCTTGTAGATTTATTTTGAACATTACATATTAGTTAGGGTTTTAATATAAACGTTAAACGTTTAAATCCCTTTTTATAATAACGTATGAATGGTACGTTAAATAATTAGCGTATAGTACATTGGAGTTTAAAACATATTGCTTGACATATTATAACGTTAACAAACGTTGATGGAATTGGCATTGGTAGTCGCGTGAGCACGTTTACTTTTGTAATGTAAGTTACGTTACATTATTGGATGGAATATCAATTACATTGATAAGCAAAAATTTATTCTCGTGAAAATGGTTCTATTAAATATAATAGATGGATAATTTCATTTATGAAAATTGTGGGTTGTTATAGTCTCCCAACCTTAAAATAATCTCGTCCTGAGATTTAGTTGGATGTTGGAGTGAGGTTTGGAAACAGATGTGGATACTTGGCATGAATTTAATCTTCACGTTCCCACGTAAATTCTAGTCCTCTTTTAGAGTTCCATCTTACTTTGACTATAGGAATACGACTTCGCTTCAGTTGTTTGACTTCTCGGTCTATGATTTCTATTGGTTCTTCCACAAAATTGAGTTTGTCATCGAGCCGTAACTCTTTCATTGAAATGATAAGGGATTCGTCGGATAGGCATTTCTTTAAATTAGAAATATGGAAGGTACTGTGGTAATTACTGACAGGAAGCTCCAGTTTGTATGCCACTGGGCCGACCATTTTAAGGATCTTAAATGGTCCAATGTACCGGGGGTTAAGCTTTCCTTGATTTCCGAATCGGATGACACCTTTTCACGGTGACGCTTTTAACATAACACGATCTCCAACTTGGAATTCCAAAGGCCTTCGCCTTAAATTGGCATAACTTCTTTGCCGGTCTCTTGCCGCTTGCAAGCGTTGTCGGATTTGCACTATCTTTTCGATAGTTTCATGGATTATCTCTGGTCCCGTGAGTTGTACATCTCCAACTTTGGTCCAGCAGACAGGCGATCGGCACTTTCGACCATAAAGTGCCTCGAAAGGTGCTGCCTTAATACTGGCATGGTAACTGTTATTATAGGAAAATTCTAAGTGTCTCTCCCATCTTTTTCCAAAATCTATAACACAGGCTCGAAGATGTCTTCAAGTGTTTGGATGGTTCTTTCACTTTGTCCATCACTCTGGGGATGATATGCAGTACTCATGTCTAATCGAGTACCCAAAGCACTCTGCATTGATTTCCAAAATCTGGATGTAAAATGACTGTCACGATCCGAGATGATGGATATTGGCACTCCATGCCGTGAGACTATCTCCTTTATGTACAACCTTGTGAGGGTTTCCATACTATCCGTCTTTTTGATGGGAATAAAATGTGGTGATTTGGTAAGGCGGTCTACAATGACCCAAATTGTGTCATGTCCGCTTGATGTTTTGGGTAGTTTTGTAACGAAGGCCATCGTTATTCTTTCCCATTTCCATTCAGGAATCTTTGGTTGTATCAGTAAGTCGGATGGCTTCTGACGTTCTGCTTTAACTTTGGAGCATGTTAAACACTTGCCAACATATTCAACGATGTTTGCCTTCATGTTAGGCCACCAATAGAGTTTCTTTAGATATTGATACATTTTGTCAGAACCTGGGTGGATGGAATATTTTGATTTATGGGATTCATGCATGATCAAGTCTCTCAGATTACCAAAGTGTGGTAACCAACTTCGGTTCTTGATACAGCTGGTTCCATGAGGACGTACTTCAAATTCTTTGTTCATTCCTCGTAGGTTCTCAGCTTTGATGTTTTCTTCCTTGATTGCCTCAGTTTGGGCTTCGAGGATTTGTGATGGTAAATTTGGGTGAAGGGTTATGACTAATGCCCTAACTCAGAGTGGTTTGCTTCGATTTTTCCGGCTTAAGGCATCTGCCACAACGTTTGCCTTTCCGGGATGGTAGCGAATCTCACAATCGTAATCTGCGAGCAATTCTAGCCAACGACGTTGTCTGATGTTCAACTCTTTCTGATCAAGGACATGTTGAAGGCTTTTATGATCAGTGAACACAGTACACTTTGTGCAATACAGATAGTGTCTCCAAATTTTAAAAGCGAACACTACTGCTCCTAATTCAAGGTCGTGTGTGGTATAGTTTTCTTCATGAGGCTTGAGTTGTCGGGATGCATATGCAATAAATTTTTCTCTTTGCATTAACAGTGCTCCTAGACCTTGGAGTGATGCATCACAGTAAATGACAAAATCATCGTTTCCTTCTGGTAGTGCTAGGATTGGAGCTTCACAAAGCTTTTGTTTTATCAGTTGGAAGGCTGAATCTTCGTCTTCTCCCCAGCTATACTTCTTGTTTTTCTGAGTTAATTTAGTCAAAGGCTTTGCAATCTTCGAAAAACCTTCGATAAATCTTCGATAGTAGCTGGCGAGTCCTAAGAATTGGCGTATCTCTGTGGGTGTGGTAGGAGATGCTCGATCCTTGACTGCTTCAATCTTGGCAGGGTCAACGTGGATTCCTTGACTGTCAATCACGTGCCCGAGAAACTGCACGACACTGATCCAGAATTCACATTTGGAGAACTTGGCATACAATTTCTCCTTTTAGAGTAATTCCAGGATTGTTCTCAGGTGATCTTCGCATTCTTCTTTGTTGCGGGAGTAGATGAGAATATCATCGATGAACACTATCACAAATTTATCCAAGTATGGTTTGCATACTTGGTTCATGAGGTCCATGAACACAGCAGGTGCATTGGTTAAACCAAATGGCATCACTTGGAATTCATAGTGTCTGTACCATGTTCTGAAAGTTGTCTTGGGAATATCTTCGTCCCTGATTCTCAGCTGATGATAGCGTGATCTTAAGTCAATTTTCGAGTAAACACTCGAACCTTGAAGTTGGTCGAATAAATCATTGATCCTGGGTAATGGGTAACTATTCTTTACGGTAAGTTTATTCAGCTCCCGGTAATCGATACATATTCTGAAAGATCCGTCTTTCTTTTTAACAAACAAGACAGGAGCTCCCCAAGGTGAAGTACTTGTTCGGATAAAACCTCTGTCTGCTAACTCTTGTAGTTGGTCAGATAATTCCTGCATTTTTTAAGGAGCTAATCTGTATCGTGCTCGGGCTACTGGTGCCGCTCCTGGCATTAAATCGATTTAAAATTCTACTTGGCGAATCGGAGGGAGGCCGGGTAGATCTTCAGGAAAAACTTCCGAGAATTCTCTGACTACTGGTATATCTTCCAGTCTTCTTTCGTCCGACTTCTTCTCCATTACTTAGGCTATGAAAACTTGACATCCCTTGGATATATATCTTTTGGTTTTAATACATGATATGAGGCTTAGTCGGGTTCTACTTTGATCACCTCGAACGATCAAGGTTTCACCGTCGATTGGGATGTGGACGACTTTCTCGTCACAAATAATTCTGGCATGATACTTGGACAACCAGTCCATACCAATGACGACGTCGAAACTACCGAGCTTAATCGGCATAAGGTCAATTTCAAAAGGTTGATTTGACAAAATCATGGTGCAACCCTGGATGATGGTATTAGTGCCTACTAGATTTTCATTTGCCATTTCGATGTCATAGGTAGTATCTAGTGTAATTGGTAGGATATTAAGCATGGAAGCAAGAGATATAGATACGAAACTTTTATCGGCTCCCGAATCAAATAATACTCTAGCTAGATGTTGGTTTAGAAGGAACATACCCGTGACTACGTTCGGGTCTTGGTGAGCATTCTTGTTTCCCAACACATATGCTCTTCCACGGGCATTATTGTTTGCTTTCAGGCACTGATTTTTGTAATGCCCTTTTTCTCCACAAGCATGACATGTTACTGACACTGGTTGCAGGTTGCTTCCAGTGGCTGGCCCTTTATATCTACAGTTTCTGGTTGGGTGGCCCACCTTGTTGCAAGTCTGATACTTGACAGTGTAGGGTCCTGAGTGATGCAGTGTGCATCGGTTACACAAGGGACGGTTTCCAGTATATCTGATGTCTTCAGTTGGGGTGGCAGCATAAGTCCTGACGACTTATTGTCTTCTATTCTGTTGTTAGTGGTGATCATTGTTGCGGTTATTGTGGTAGTTGTTGTTGTTGGTGAAGGTTCTTCTATCATCAAACTTTCGTTTGTGATCATTGGTTCCTTGCACAGAACTGTGCTTGGTCACCTGATCCATTAGCCTCTGGGCTATAGTGGTGGCTTCCTCCAAGGTTTGAGGTTTTGAAGCGGTAACGTTTCCTTTGATACTTTAGGGCAGTCCCCCGATGAAGACTTCCATAAGTTTCTCAGTATTACGTATCATAGTTGGGCATAAGACTGCCAACTCCTAGAATCTTCTAACGTAAGTCTTGAGGTCATTACCCTTTACAGTCACGCTGTAAAATTCATCTTCCATTTTCTTGACTTCGGTTCGAGGGCAATACTTCTTTGTTAAGAGTTTCTTCAACTCAGATCAGGTGGTCTTGTAAGCTTCCTCTATTCCAATTGGCTGGGCGAATGAATGCTACCAGGACAAGGCATCCTCGGTCAGAGTACTAGTAGCAAACTTTACTTTGCTATCTTCAGTACAATTACTGCAGAGAAATACCGATTCAGTTCGTTCAAACCAGCAAATGAGGCCAACAACGCCTTTTGTACCTTTGAAATTGAAAGGTTGGCAACTCATAAACTCTTTGTAGCTACATTTTCTTGCTACATGGGGTTCACCTTCTCAGGTGGTAATGTCAGCATTAGCCAAAGTAGCAGCTTGTATCTCCAGAGCTGCAGCAACACTATCAGTAACTAGTTTTCTGATGGCGGCATGAGTCATGGCTGGTGCAGCAGATGTTGATGTCCTCTTGGGAGTCATTCTATCAACATTTACAAGACAAAAAGAATAAGAATCCATAAAATGGGTCATATCACAAGTCATCGTATAATAAACAAACTTTTTATACATAGTGATATTGAAATCATTTGACATAGATATTTATTCGGTACAAGTTCTAACAAAGAAATACACATTATTTGATATTACATTGTAGGATATAATGGAAATTTTTTAGAATCGACACTCTAACAAGCATCTAACTCATTTGGTTTCTCGGGGGTTGGTTTACTTCCCAGTGGTTTCATATCGCGACCACTTAAATAACTCATCAAAGGATAGGCGAAATCGTATGCTCAATGTCTTGATTATTAATTATATCCATGATATCTGGGTATAAAGGTTTGAGAAAACCTGATGGTAAGAGAACCATAATAATCCCGGATAAAGATATGAGTCATCACACTACAGAATATAGGATAGACGACCATGACATACATAAATCGGTATCATAAAATAGCAAGGTATAATAGAATCACCACTGTATTAAGTCATAAACAACTTGTCTACATATTTTACATAGTCAAAATTTGACAAGTGTCATTATTTATACCACACATCGAGTGGTTGGATTCTAACAAAAGCTGTAATTGATAAGGATCTAGTCTTATAGTCTGGTGGTCCTCCCTTATGGTTCTTGAGCTCATGGATTGTATCCAAAAAGACTCTTCATATCTGATTGGTGGCGAACCTGGATATCCTCTTTGATTTGTTCTACTGTAGAAATTCTGAAGTGAGCAAGAGCAATCTTGTCTTTATGTCCCATTTTTTTTCTCTAAAGTCCTGCAATCTTTGTACGGGCTTCTTGAAGTTCGGTTTTTAGTTGGTCAAAATATCGTTGTATGATTACTCGACCATTACCAAGACCTTCAATCTGATCTTCCATGTGCTCAATGCGCTCAAGAAAGAGCTCATCTAAGTGACTCAGAATAGCTTCGATCTGCTCCTCGTGGCGCTCTAGAGGTGTCACATGAGAATTTTCTCCAATCTCAAATACATGAGGTGGGGCAGAAGAATCAGTAAAGGAGAATGATGGCAATAGGAAACGGGCTCTATTATGAGGTGGCACAATCTCCTCGGGAAGAAAGAATTCTCGAGAATCAAACATTGGTGATAGTGGTAATACTGGAGGTGGAGGCAAAACAGTTGATGAAGCAATAGGAACTTGTGGTAGTGGAATAGGTGATCCATTACTAGTAGCATTATATGCTTGCATGACCTTCATGTACGAATCATCATGAAAAGGTAAGATGGCTATCGAGGCTGAAAGATACTTAGATAAATCATCTGAAGGGTTAGGAGAGGTGTTTCCAGGTGAGGCTGGGAAATAATCCGGTGAAGCCGGAGTATAGTCAGGAGTCAACATCGTAATCAGATGGGACGATAATAGGGTGGGTGGATGAAGACATAATTCTGTAACAACCCAGTGGTAAATAACATAAGTTATTTATAATTAATTAATAGTTATGTATCTTTACATACTATTCAGGAAATGCAATAGCACGGAGGACTTTCTTGGATGGAAAATAGTTATTGTTTAGGTTTTAACCTTGTTCTATATAACCGTGGCTCTGATACCAATATGTAACACCTCGATAATTGAACATAGTAGCAAAAGCTAAATTGGGGTATTACTTCATGTTACAACAGTCATAATCATAGGAAACGACTCATAAAGAGACGTTTTGAAAAATTTAGTTATCATTCAATATCATATCAGAGTTTTACAAAAGGAGGTCCCAAAATACATTGAAAAACATAAAGGTTGAATGATAACAAGTTTGGACGTCCTCAAGTCCAATGCCACTCCGTGCCATAGTTTGCTCAATTACCTGAGATAAACATGCTAAAGGGGTCAACACAAAGGTTGAGTGATATTCACAGGTTTAGAATATAATGGTTGAATACAAGTTATCATAAATGCTAATAATTGCATATCTACAATTATCAAGGAAAACAGTATTATTTGCCCTAAGCTCATGAACTCAACATGTTAACATGGAAATCACCTCAGTGACATTATTGAGGAACAAATGTCCTCTAGAAAGGTAACTTTGCCAAAGTTACCCATTATTCTTAAATATAGTGCGTTTGATTACCTCATGAATAGGTACACACAAACGGGATCCGCCAATCCCGATAGATCTATCCACAATATTCGCGTTCACACACAAGTGATTAATGATTCATGATTATAAAGATATTGGCAATTGAGGTAACTTAGGCAATAATATATCATGATTGCATACAGTTGGAAAATACTTGTATTCATAGTTTATAGCATGTATCTCCCTATGGGATTTGGAAAAAAACATATAAAGGTGGGACTATGAACTCACATTAACAGGGAAATCTGATTAATGGCAACAGTATATCAATTGGAAATAAACGGCCCTGTCACGTAACCTGGGATAATATGTCAAGTTTTAGTTTGATTGATTATATTTCAATATTTTATTTCATAAAGTTTAACGTAAATATTCATTTGGTTTATTTACTTGTGAAAACATCGTGCCACTGTTCTGGCTATCATAATCCAGAGGTCATGTAGTAAACATTTGAGGAGCTAAGACACTTTAAATCGTAAATCCAGCAACTCGTCAATACGTCTACCCAAATGAAAGCCCCTCATATGAAATTCCCTAGTAACGTGATATGTTATAGTTTAAATGATAAGATTATATCTTTTTAAGTTTCTTCAAAAGCTAGTGGATGATAAATTATATTAAATATATAATATAATTGTTTTATAGTGTTTCGATCGACGAATGATAATGATAAATGTGTCGGGTTTTAATAAAATCGAGTCTTATAATATTTAAATATATTTTTATAATTAATATAAAAATATTATATTTTATACCTTTGAGAATTCAAAATGACAATATATACCCTTGGTTTATATATATTTACAAAGTTAATCCTTTTAATATAACTTTAAAAAATTTAAAATGTCTAAACCTTTAACTTTAGAAATTTGGCAAAGTAAACCCCTGGAATTTAACTTTAGTATATTTACATTTTTAGCCCAAAAGTTATTAAATTTCAATATTTACAATATATACCCCTAATGTACAATATAATTTCATTTTAAGTCCAAAAACCATGCAACATGTATTTTTGAAATCAAACTTAATTTATAGCTTATAGCTTATTAAAATAAGCTAAAATAAGTTACTTTTACGAGCTTATAGCTTATAAAAAGAGCTTGTGTACATGAAATACCTAAATGGGTGCGTTTGGTTTAGGAAAACCAAACCGTATGGTTTTGGTGGTTCAAGATTTGAACAAAGGACTTACACATGATCCAATAAAGCTAATGAAATTTCTAAAACAAGGCAAGAGTTTATAGAACAAGTGGAACGACTTACAACTTGAAAAGGAGTCGAAATTAGGGTTTTAGGTTGGTACGCCTAGGTAATGGGTTTCAAGGCTTCTTCTTCTTGGTTCTTGGCTTCTAAGGGCTTTGTACTTTCTTCTACTTCTGCTAGGGCTTGGCTTGGACTTAGATTTAAGGTGGAAAAGAGTTGTGAGGATGAAATGAAAGGGTGTGCTTTGTTCGGCTATTTATAGGGCACGAACCACCCTTGGTGACCAAGTAAACTTGGTGTGGTGGCCAAGGGTTGTAGGGGGTGACTAAGGGCAGCTAGATGGTGAGTATTACAAGCTAGAAAGGTAGCCTTGAATGGTGGAAGAAGGAGAAAAGGGTGTGGCTTCCTAAGGTGGTGACGAGGTATGTATATAACTTGGTGGCCAAGGTGGATGATGGTGGTGCTTGGGTGGCTGCTTGGTGATGTGAGGGTGAAGGTGGTGGTGAGGTCATGGAGCTACTTGAGGTGCTTGAGGTGCTTGGTTTTTAGGTTAGAACTAGTTTTAGGTGTTTAGGGTTTTCGTCTAGGTTTAGGTTAGAATTAGGGTTTTGTTTAGGGTTTAGGGTTAAGATTAGGGTTTTAGAATGATTTAGGGTTTAGTTTCTTGGTTTAGAAGTTGTGCTTTAAGTGTTGTAACTTGTGTTAAAGTGGTGGTAAGAAATAAACATGATTTAGGAGGGAAAATGACCTAGTTTGAATTCTATGCATGTTTAACTTGTACATTGGGCTTTAGAAGGTTGTACTAGGGTTTAGGAGGGAAAAGACATTCAAAAATAACTTGTACACTTGCTTTAGACATTTGTACACTTGTTTCAACATGAAATTAGGGTTTTTGGAATAAATGTGAACGTATCTTGTTTGTTTTGAAATAATGTTGTAAATGGTACGTTAAATTGATAATGTACTTGGTAAAATGATATTAGAACATAGACTTGACATATTAGGATGTTTACATGATATAAACATAGTTATAGTTGGCATTGGTTGTTGCGTGAGCTCGTTTAGTTTGCTATGTAAGTTACGTTACATAGTTGAAATGAAATGAAGCAAAAAATTTCCCGTGCAAATGGTTCAATTAAATATAATAGATGGATAATTATATTGATGAAAATTGTAGGTTGTTATAAAAAAATGGAAAATTGCCAATTTGACCCGTTTGATATGGGACCTATTAAAAATGTAGGGATAATTACTTATAAATGCATTCAACTTGTTATCTTTTATTTTGTTGTGTACTCATCTATTTTTTTTCTTTTCTTATACCCAAACTTTTAAAATTTGACTATGTTGTGTATTGGTTAACTGGACCCGGCTGTATATCCTACATGTAACCGGTTATATATATGTCATTTTTTTGTTTTTTTTTGTTTACCAACTAATAATTTTAGGGATAAAACCTCCTTTATCATCACCCAACCTACCACTTTACTCATCCATCTAAAAAACCCACGACACAACTCTTTCATTCCTGAGTATGTATTCTTGATCCTCTTGTGGTCGATCTTACCAAAGAAGAAATTTGCAAAGATGTCACTACAACATTTGCTATATTCCCCAGCGACAAATCCGAGGTATCCCGGGCGACTTGTCGCTGGGGATACCTTTCCCGGGCGACATGTCGCCCGGGATAAGTGGAACGGAATAGCTCGAATGGGATTCCTTCCCGGGCGACATTCCCGGGCGACATCGCCGGGCCCACACAGTTTCAGTCAAACAATTAAGTGCCACGGTGGAAGGTATTCCCGGGCGACATGTCGCCCGGGATACAAAAATTAATTAATTAATTAGTCATAATCCCGGGCGACATGTCGCCCGGGAAAATGTTAAAAATAAGTTTATTAAATAAATTAATAATGTGAATCCCGGGCGACATGTCGCCCGGGAAAGATTTTAAATATATATTTTTCTTAATATTTCCCGTGCGACATGTCGCCCGGGAATATTTTTTGAATATATTTTTTTTAACATTCCCGGGCGACATGTCGCCCGGGATAGTTTTAACAAATATTTATTTAAACTAATCCCGGGCGACATGTCGCCCGGGAAAAGTCTGCAAATTTTTTTTTTTGCAGCCTGCACAGCAGGCGATTTCCAGATTTTTTTCCGGAAAAAATCTACCAAAACTCAAACCTGTATAAACCAATATAGAATCTACCCAAATACATTACAACTTGTACCGAAACACAATACGATCAACGCATTTGATATAATAAAGCTAAATACGTTCAAAATCCGAATAAACACAATATAATCTACAAAACGGGTGACGAAGTCACAAGACTTCCTTTATCCGCAAGATACAAGTCAATATTCAATTAGATAACATGTTCTAAACGTACGGGGAAACAAATATTCACATAAGGGTCGCCAATATATACTTCAAGACACAAAATAGCATATACTTACCCAAAATCCCCTAACTATCGTCCTCATCCTCGCCGCCGTCCTCATCATCTCCTGGCTCATCATCCCCGCACCCGCCACTCCCGCTGCCACCACCGTACTCAGGTTGTGACTCAAATTGATTAAGCATCTGAGAAAACTTGTCGTCACTCCTAAATAACCTCATGAACATGTTCACTTGTTTCGTGAGCTGCTTCTCCCTCTTTTTGAGCCTAGCGATATCGGTGGAGTGCGTGCTTTGAGATGGGGGAGGAATGACCGTGCCCTGTCCTGGCAAAACCCGTCCAACACCGGGAATGTGCCCCCGCTGCTTGCCCCCGCGAACAATGGCCATGATCTCATCCTCAGTGTAGGGCACACCCGTGGGGGTGTTGGAGCCTAGACCCTGTAGCCTCAGCATCTCATCCTATGTAGTCACAAAAACACAAGATAGTTAATATATTAGTCGGGTCACTATATTATTTCTCGACAAATCATTAAAGTGCGTGTTTTGGAACAAAACTTACATAAAGAGCTTTGTCCTCGGGGTTCAAGAATACGCCACCAACAGTATGTGTCAAGAAGAAGGTGTGGATCAGCGACGGGTACTCTCTAGTAGCTGAGGTCTCCATCTGCACATACACACGTATATAAGATGAAACAAATTAAAAACGACAAATCACAACACACCAAAGCGTTAATTATATATATATATCCTGACCGAACCAAGAAAACGGAGTGCTTTTCTTAGATAGTTATTATTTATCAAATATATAATAATTATTTTATAAATAATAATATATAATTATAAAATATATTCTATAAACAATACTGATTTAAAAACCGTATATTTTTTTATTAAAAGGTATCCCGGGCGACATGTCGCCCGGGAAAGATTTTATTAAAAAAATATACAGTTTTATATATATTAAAAACTGTGTAATTTGTATATTTTTTTATTAAAAGGTATCCCGGGCGACATGTCGCCCGGGAAACATTTTATTAAAAAAAATATAGTTTTATATATATTAAAAACTGTGTAATTTATTATTAAAAATATAAGTTTAAAACACGTTAATTAACACTAATCACAACCCTTAAACATTCACGTGAATTATTTTTTTTAATAAAAACTTTCCCAGGCGACATGTCGCCCGGGAAAGATGAGCGGGAAAAATTGCCGCCAAGATTTTCGTTGATGTTTTGGTCAAATTTTATACCAACTTATCCCGGGCGACATGTCGCCCGGGAAAACTTCATCGAACTTTGACTAAAAAGTCTATCAGAATTTGTGCCACGTCGGACAGACTTTTGTCGTTTAGTGGGTTTTCCGGGAAAACTTCGTCACCTGTTCTACTTTTTCTTGTAGTGTTCCCTGGCGATTCGTGTACGATATTTATGTGAAAATTTAAAAACTTTTGCCCATCATGACGATGATGTGAGAGGGTGTCACTTTTTTCAAAGAACTTCTGCCCTCATCTTATTTTTCATTTCAATTTCAAGCTTTGCAAATGCCTAATGACAAGTACTGCCAAAAACTAAAAGTCCAATTAAGCTTGTTATTGCATTTGAAAATGGAATTAGCTAAGACACTATCTTTTTGTGTATGCATGCATACTGTTTGGCTGTTTCTAAATGTTTGGCTAAATATGGTCCCAAGAATGGTGTACATGATTTATCCTCTTGAAACGGTTACTTATTATTCCATGTTACTAGTTAACGCAACATCAGTTTTAGGTAGTTTGTCTCTGATTTGTTATTGTGACCCTTTCAAAACAAGACATGGCCACATATCTTCAAGTGTGCTTAGAGTTTTGGTGTTTGATTTATGGTATAAAGGATTCATTACGCTGCATGGGAATTGACACTTGTTTGGATATTTACTTTTTAACATGTTGCAACAGGTTAACTAGTAGTAAAATCTTTATATAAAATTGAATTTAGTTTGATCGAACTTTAATTTTATTAAGTATATGTTTTTTATATGTAGGTAGTACGTGAGGATGCTGCATGATGTCTAAGACAATCTGATTCTAGTTTCCTTTCATGGTATCCTTGTTGAGTTACCGTGTGTAATTGAGGACCATATGCTTCTATCTTTCATTTCATGTTATGTTACTGTATTTTTCTATGATGGCTCAAGACCACGGTTTGCTACCTTTGTCTTATGTTTATGAGTTGTGGCAAGAATCTTAAAATGCTATTTGAATTCGGTCGGAAATTTCTCTTATGAAAATGA